>JAUELE010218195.1:0-13148 GCA_031471655.1 Diodora aspera | reverse complement strand
CTCTTGCACATCACATTGCGCTATGGCTGAAATATTGCCCCCTGCAATGTAAAAATCAATTTCACTCACTCACTCTTTCTTTCTTGCTTGTGCGGGATGGCGCAGTGGTTAACACTTTGGCCAAGCAAGCTGCTGGCCTTGGAAATTATGGTTCGAGTCCTGCCCGGGCACCTCTGTTTCAGCCTGGTGAGACACGAGCCCTGACATCGACCTGATGTTGGTGAGACCACGGTGATGTGGCTGAAAGATTGCAAAAAAACATGTAAAAACAGCACTCACTCACTCTTTCTCTCTCTCATAGGGCTCAGTGGTTAGCGCATCGCCCCAGCAATCTGTCAGCCTTGGCGGTTGTGGTTCGAGCCCCACTCGGGTACCTCTCTTTCAGCTGGGTGAGACAGGAGCCCCGACATGGACCTGATGCTGGTAAGGCCATGGTGATGTTGCTTAAGATTGCTAAAAACCATGTAAAACCCCAAATCACTCACTCAATCATTCACAACCATCTCAACTCTCTCATTTGGGCTGTTGGTGGTTCTGCATCTGCACATATGAATAAACTACTTCTGAGTTTGATATTAGATCTAGAACAATCTCCCTCTCTGCGTGATCCTGAGGCAGACAAACCGTCTCTGTATGTACTCTTGAGAGGCACGATTGTTAAACTTTTCCTCGAAATTAGTGTTGACGTGTAAACAGTTAGAAGGAACAAATGTCATTTGATTCTGCAAACTTGACATGTTCACATTTCCTGGGAGTCGTGTTCGTGTTTAGACACGGTAATGCAAACCATATTTTCCGTCTTATCTTGAAACTATAAATCTTGAAATAACTAGCCAATATGCTGATATTCCTCTTCTTAACAAACTAATTTTTTCGAGGAAAACATTTTTGATAAACAACGAACCGTCTTTGATGTTATATTCCTTCCTCTGGACTTCCCTTGCCAGCTGGGTCAAAAAGCAAGATATCTAGAACCCCCACTGCTTTTAGCTGGAGAATGGAAAATTATTGCCTGCAGTCCTGTGGAGAAGCTCAAGACAAACATGATTCCAGCCTCTAGATATCTCAAAAATAGTTGTATTTTTCTTTATCACTTTAACACCTCCTTGCTGGACCCCGGTCAGTCCAGATAACGTCCACTTTTGACCTCAAAATCGTAAAAATTGATTTAAGAGGGTAAGTGTGGCATCTTGTTTGAAAGAGAATTTAATTTCCTTTATAAAGATAATCAATTTAATGAGGGTAGGTTTTTTTTAAATTTATCCACCATGAAAGAAAGGGTTAAAGTTAAGTTTCTTATCTCTGACCTGGAGGTATTTTCTTTACCTAAACATTCACTTCCAGCTAGGATAGGTATGAAAGATGTCTAACATATGTGTTCAGGGCTTGATACCCTAGAAAAAAAAACATGTCCAGGCTTTGCTTGCCACAGAAACCTACCTTAGAAACAGCGTGGAACAGAACGGTGTTTGTTGCTTCAAGATTGCGTAGCAGGTTCCACCATTTGGTCAGAATTGGGTTTTGTTTGATTGTGTTCTGATATACTTTTGCTGCCATTTGTGACATTTTTGAAAGGATTTGGTTACCTAGGATGATGGCAGGCAGGTGTTTATGGTGTGAAATGATGCGATTCTTAGTGTTGCTGCAAGTGGTGTTGGCATTTCGGTTCTACCTTTACCGTTGTGTTGTGACACCAGGCCAAAACATGATGTCATTGACACCGGCTTGGTGGACACACCACTGAACTGCAAGTTGATTGAGTGGGTCTTTGAAATGTTGTGGGAAGTGTTGGGTTTCAAGGGGGTCAGAAACAACACCTGGGTTATGTTGGTTAACGCTAATGGTATGTTTGTAGTTTTTTCTGTCATGACTGCCCAAACCACGGATCATGTAACGCATGTTCTTGTTTTGTTCTCACTTCCTTACCCAAATTTCTTTGTCAT
The DNA here is from genome assembly GCA_031471655.1 of Diodora aspera. Lineage (NCBI taxonomy): Eukaryota > Metazoa > Mollusca > Gastropoda > Lepetellida > Fissurellidae > Diodora > Diodora aspera. The sequence continues at coordinate 11,205 of JAUELE010218195.1, read as the reverse complement.
GGTTTACACGTGGGTTTATGAGAAAAAAATGGTTCAGTGTGTTATTAGTCCAAAGTCTGTTCCCTCCTGGGAAATGGGGAATCTTAAACAAGTTTTCAGTTTATAACTTAGTTCTTAAGGTTTAAATCCAAGCTTCCAACAATAACCCATACCTGGTATGACGTACCATACCTGCCAAAGGGGGTGATTCACCTTGAAAAAGTGGGAGATTAAGGTCCCAAAGGGGGAGGTTTTCTAAAATTGTTATATATACCATAGACATCGACAACAAAATATTTAAAACAATTTGACAAAAAAAATCTGGGGATTTAGTTAAATGCCCGGAAAGTGGGAGAAAATCAGAGTCTCCCATCTAAATCAGGAGGTATGCCATGCATGATAATCTTTTAAAACAATTTATTGAATATTTCTGGGAAAATATTTTCCTGAAGGCTAATACTAACTTCCTAGTTTTTTGTGTGGAAATCTTGTAATTGAAACCTATTTTCAAAATAACATCTGGCTGAAGTTGGATGTCACAAATAAAAGATATCAGCATCATCTTAGAATCTAATAAGACTTTATTGAAAGAATCTATTTATATCTTTATCATGTTTTGTATCTTTTTGGAAATTTGCGAGGTAAAATCGACTGGATACATGACTAAAACAGTTAGTCCAGATGTCAGACCAAGAATCCCGTAATGCGCTTCTGTGTTTTCTCTAAGCCAAATTACACAAATTTGAAGTAGGCAATGTATTGCAGAATTGGAAGAGTGCCATTTTAGATTCTGGCAAGTTTTTCACCTCATAACATCTTCTCTTAGTCTGAAGTTGACGTGTTAAGTTTGGCATTACATGTCCCGGAAAGAGGAGTTTTAAGACATCAGAGTACACAAAGATAATCCTAGAACATTTAACAGTTTTGAAGTACATTACTGAGAAGTTTCAAATAACCCTGTCTTGCAGCAGTATCAGGAATATTTGATGTATATTTGTATTATCTGTATGCTGTAGCGTTTGACTGGGGCCTTCAGATTTATAAGGAATACAGGCACGTAAACACGAGTTCTTATCAGTTTCTGAAATTAAGACAAAGTGGTTAGGAAAATGTTATGGATTGAAAGTCCCTGATAGAATGGGATTCCCTTACAACTATCTGTATCTGAACAATTTATTCTGTGTAAACAGAGATTGTAGCTCAGATGATGTGTGGTTATGGGACATGGTTGATCCTAAGAGAAGATAAGAAGAACCTAGAAAGCATTCAACACATTCCTTCTTTCCACTGAAAGCTGCTTTTGACAAGAGAAGATTAGTCTAAAACATACATAATTAGAGTCATTTGTACGGAAAATAGTATATGGAACACCATAAATGTTAAGGTGCATACCATACAACTTCTATTAGTAAAACACAAGGAGAAAAGATATCACCTTGTTGTACTCTTGTATTTGGAACATGTTTTTATTGTTCTTGCTACCATTCTTTTAAAGCCTGTTTTTCAGATTCTTGTAAGTTTGCAGGGTGATAATCTATTGGAAGATATATCATTGAATAGTGGACTTATCAACGAATGTTGGTAGTCTGTTTGAGATTGCAAGATATTGTAAACTGATACTTTTTGGAGGACAGCAATTTACGTTTGAAAATAATCTACCCTTTGAGAATTTCTTTAAAAAACCCTCGAAATAATGACAGGGTAACAATAACAGCTGAAGAGATGTTTTTTGGAAAGACTTCATCCTGAACTGGTTAAGGTACTTATTATGTCTTTTGAAGAGTTTCCCCTGACCTTTTTACTCATATTTCAAAGGTTTTAGCCAAAAGCAAAGATTCTTGCTCCAACTCATTAGTGTTTTTGATGTATTGAAAAATGTGCCTGTTCCTTTGGATGCTAGTTTCAAAAGGTTCAGTTGGTCGAAAGGATGTAATCCTCCGCTCCCTGGGATTCACCTAGGAAAAGTGTGTAGGACAAAGGAAGATAAATCTTTCCAGTAGGAATCTGCAGTTGAACCGTGAGATGCTGAAAAGCAATCTTATAGAGTGGCAAGAAGGCATAAGCTTTTAAGCCCAAGTTCTTGCTTACATAACTACCTACATCGCAGCATTCTCATGGAACATCTATCTCATCAGCCAGAAGTTTGATTGAAGGGTGTCCCGAGGCGTTACAGAATAAATTTTTCAATAAGCCTCATTTGCAGCATCACTGAGGTATTACGAAGCCAGTAGGCCTGGAGCGAGTCATGAAAAGAGTCTATCCTTCGCTAGTGCCTGTTGGACATCCGTTTTTCACCATCGTCATCATTAAGGGTAATGCTTTAATAGGCTATGGCACTAAGGTGTACTTTTCTCAGCGGGAAGGATTATGAGGGGCCATTCTTTACCTAGGGTCATCTATACTGGTGACTGGTTGGAGTTCACTGTCTGACAGTATGGTTAGGGGGGCCATCTGTTCATATTAACTACTTCCAGTTTTCACGTCTGCTTCATATGCTTCCTTCTCCTAATGTTTCATATCTGATTCTCACGTCTGCTTCGGTGTAGGGTGTCTGTCTTTTTCAGGTTACACTTCTTAATTTTAGAGATTTTTTTGTGCAGGCATTCTTTTATCGCTATTTTCTTTCATTATATTTTTTACACGTCTGCTTCTTCCATTTTTTTTTCGTGTCTGGCCGAGAGGGAAACAGTAAGAATTGGATATAATTGGTAGTTGTCTGCTTGGACAGGTTTTGAGTTGAACTTGTTGGCTAACTGGAGAAGAGGGGGTCTGCTGGTTTTGGTTGATTAGCCGGTTAGACAGGCACCAGATTACAGAGATCACTGTTAAGATAACCAAGATTTGCCCAAACCAGCAACAAGCATCTAATTAACATAGTAGCCCAGATGGTTGACATCCTTGAAAGCTGAGTTTGTGCGCTCCTGTGCCAACTAAAAAAATCACTTCCACCAGACCTAAGAACCACTGATGGGTGCAGAATGAACTTGAGGGGACAAAAAGTGGTCGAAACTTTGTTCTGTATTTCCGATTTTCTTCAAATCCCCAGCATTCTCAGTTGAATCTTACTTCCCTGAATAATTATCAATTTCCTGTAGGAATGATTGTTTCTTTTCCTCGTTTTAGTTAGGTTGGTTATCTCTGAGTCAGTATTTTGTTTTGTTTACTGCTTCTCTGTCTATATGGTTGGATATGTGGCTAAACTCAGTCGGGGAAAATATGGCAATTCGTAAGGAAAATTTTAGGAGAAAGCATGTGTATTTTATTGTACTATGTGAAAATTTGGATGTTTGGCTTTGCCAATTTGTTTACTTAGCCCCCCTTATCAGGGATCTCAACCCCCCCTGTCAGGGAACTCCTTGCTCCTGGAAGCTCCTGATCCTTTTTACAGGAAAATGTATAATGTCTTCCCCTTTCCCAGAATTATCCCAAATTGTCTATTTTGATGGCCAAATGAAGTGAGCGCATGTGCGTTTTAAGTGTAGGCATGTGCTTTTTGATGTAAATGTGGGTATGCCAATGAATACCTTGTCGGCCCAATAATCTGTGGGCTCAAATCCAGCCCCAGTACCTCTCTGTCGTAGATTGAACCATGACATTGACATGAGGGAGGTCAGTGCATCCCAAACCCATGGTCATAGCCCAAACAAGGGGTGCAAGGATGCTCCTGAAGGTATATGATTGGACTTTTGTCAAGACTTCGAAAACTGAACATCTCTCTCTAACATAGCCATCTCTGCTTAGCCCTGCTCAGGCACAGCTAGGAAAGGATATATGTAGTCCCAGCAATAATAACCTGTCTCTGATTTAACATATATTTAAGGAACTTTACAACCTTAGAGTCTTGACAAAAGTCTACAGGATGGTTCGTGGCTCTGCACTCAGAGTTCTCAGGCCAAAATAATTCAGGCTCATTTCAAAAAACGTTTTGGGAAACACTGATGCAGGTTATATGGCTGAAAGATGCCCAAAAGCCATGTTAAGCCCCAGAATCACTGTTCAATTTCTTTTCCTGTCCTTCTTCACTGCCTGCCAGCTGTAAGATCAATCTTTGACCCTGTAACATAGATCCTACAAGTATTCCCATATTATGATATCCAACACTCTGGCAACAGATGTACGTAATCCAGCCTTTGATGTTAGATAACTACCTTTGTATCCTGGACTATCCAGAACTATTTTCGAGGACTTGTTACTGGCAGAACTGTCAGAAGGAATTTCTTTCTTGTATCGCACCAACACGGCTTTCAGCCACTTAACATGCTTCTAGCAGCTTATTTACGGCTGATTGTAAGAATTGGCACCAGACTTATGTTTTCGATTCGGGCATCCTTTGATGTTTTAAAACGATTAGTTTAGATCTTTGGGCCCTTGGAATTAAGAACGGCAGTTATTTTGAAATGTGACCCTTTTGTAAGATCCCACCTACTGCTACTTGCTCCCAATTACCGTGAAATATCCGACCTAGCAATTAATTGGAGCAACAACATGTGCATGTGCTTCTGCTTTAGTCATTGTATTCTATTCTCAAATGGTTAGAAAATATACGGTTGATAAGTATGTGATACCAATCTGTCTATTCCTGCGCCATGACTGTGAAATCGAATTTGTTTTCAAGATTTTCGCAAGTCTAGTTTCTTATTAAAGCAAGTCTAGGTTCCTTGATTCCAGCAGAGGAGAGAAGGCTCCTTTTCATTAAAAAATATAATAATGTATTAATGTAATAATAATTTTGTAGATTGAGCTTATTTCTGGGACTAGATGTTAGTCTAAGGGTCAGAATTTGACAGTTCTATACAACCTGCCTGATTCCTTGCATGATCCATACGTGGATGTCATGCATTGAGGTCACAGCACAGGTTTTGGCTCAACTCGTATTTGGATACCAGTCGTAATCTTTTGACAGTTGTAGGTTTGATTCTTGCTATGGTTACCTGTGAGACTTTCAAAAACAGTGACACTGACCAGTGAATTATAAGGCAGGTTGAACATGGTCTGTTGAAATTGAGTAAGCATGTTCCTATTGAGATAAATAATGTTATTAAATTACCTTTATGTAGATGTTCATGGGAAGACGTTACCGTTCGATTTAGTGTCATGGTTTCCAATATAAAATTGAAAAATAAATTGAAAAATTTTCAATAATCGTTTTCTTTATAGAGTGCAAAAGTTTTCATAAATATCTAAAAGAAAATTGTAATTTATTTTTATAATTGACAAAAATATACTATTTTGAGATAATACATTTCATGTCAAAGAATCACATTTTTAGATTTTTTTTAACTCACAAAAATTGAACACTTTGAAGAAAAGTTTAGGATGTTGGTGTTTGAATTGGAAAATGGCTGTCTTATGTAAGCGATTGTTGTAAAAGATATCAGACTTATATCAAAGGAATTTTTGCTGCAGACTTAAGTCTGCCATCATTTATCGTTTTGAACGAAAAAGGAGTCTCCTCTTCCAGCCAATAAATAAAAGTGAAACATTCATTTGTGTTGAGGTTGCTCAGTCTACTTTCTTTCTTTCCCCTGCATGTATAAGAGAATTCGGAGGATGATAATATTGTGTTTTTGTCACTTTCTATCTGTTAAAATTGGAAGGAGTACAGAGCCAGCTGTTCCATTGATCAGCAGAAGCCTCTTCTGTTTACACTGTAAATATAAGTAGTTGTGGATTTTCTGGATGACGTTATTACCCACAGTGCTAGAGCTTCATTAATGAGCAAAGAATGGCGCTGGCCAATGAATTACCGCGATAAATACTCCATACAAAATATAATCAACTTTTCGAGACAGCTTAATCTAAATTTAGTTGTGGTTTGATTGCCAGGTATTTGACTCTGTCATTCCATCCGAGTTAAATGTTGATTGAAAATAATTAAAGAAACATTAATCTTAAAAAAGCTGATGAAGCTGAGAGCTAGTGTGTTTCTTAGGATCAGCCTGCATGCTTGAAAACATCACTTTTGTTTTCCCCAAAGAGTTAAATGAGCAGGTTATTGCAGTAATTAATGGTATCAGATTACAAAGGGGGATAACTGCTGTGGATGTGATGATTAACTGAGCGAGTTTGGTGCATGAAAATGTAGTAAATTGAGTGAAAGTTGAGCAACACTTCTTAAATGGTTTCAGGATTGATTATTATCAAATAATTTTTTCTTAATTTTTTTTTTTTAATTCGTAATTTCATATTTTTTCATTATTTTTTTTTTAAGAATTTCAATTCTGTATGGCTTTTGGGGGAGTTACACGATGTCACTTAGAAAGAATAAGGCCTTAGTATCGCAATGCTTGCATGCAAGGCAACTAAAATGGAGATATTTTTCTATAACTTCTCTTTCTACCAATCTCTGAAATATTGCTCTTGCAACATAATTTTAATGTCATCTTTCAACTCATGGCTAAATTACTGTCCTAAACTCTAGTAATCTCAATATCACTCACTGATTGACCTTTGTAACCATCTTTTTCAATCATGAGAGGTGGCAAATGTACTAAGTTCAGAAAATGTAAACCTCTGTTGTTTTAGTCATCTAGTGCGCCTAGGTAAACAAGCGACATGTTGGAATTTCCCGATTTGTCTCTATAAGTGTTTTTGCCACTGTTACCAGACCAAGTATGTAACATGAACTGGAAAGGGAATTCACAGGCACTGGCGTGGAAGTCACTTGAGATAAGCTGTTAGGGAGTTATCACACATCATCTTGCACATATACTACTTTCCTAACAACTCTGTATTGATATTTTATTATACTGGCTTAATGGCTTGGGAAGCATGAGGAGATCAAATCCCTAGACTTATGTCACATTCCGCCAGCTTTTTCCTAAATTGACTTCTCACTTTTAAGCGCACGATCTCAAAAGTAGTATGTTTGATTAAACTTTTAGACCATGTATGTTTGCGTTGGAAAAATGCCAGCAATCGTTAACAGGGCTTTCAATGTTTTCTCATTTGTTTGATTCTCCAGAGGTTAACCCTTTCAGATTTTGTCGTTCACAGTTGAATTGCCTTTCACTGTTATGTAACAAAGTCAGTCGTTGGAACCCATAGAATCAATTTATCATTATATTTTGCCCTCAAAATAAATTCCGAACATTTCCAATACTCCAGGTGTCAACGGATCAAAATCTATTTCAAAAGTAGAACTCTACAAGGTTGTTTCCATTATCTGTGAATTCAGATGTATACATTGTTTGTAATACTTGTACCAAAAGTGATACACATCATGTTGGTTTAAACACGAATTTCATGACTGGTTGCAATGTACTCTCTAACAAATATAAGTCGAGCATGTGCAACAGTTGAAATCACCTGGTGGGTAAAACGCATGCTTAGATGAGTTCAATTTATTGCTGGCATGCACAATTATTAAAATAATGCAGGAAGAACCGTGCAGAAGCGTACAAAGTCGGTTTTAAACTACAGTTTAAACTAACACCGGTCGTGGCTCAATTTACAGTAGACAGTTCTTAATATTTATGCATTTGCACATATAGTCTCGTTTTCGTTGTCATTTCAAAGATTATTCATAGCAGACCTTATGCATACTCAGAATTTTCTGTTCTTTGTCAGTAGACTGCATTTCTGACAAAATCAGAATCACTTACAATATACAAATTTGTTAAATTAGCTTGAATTGTGGATAAATTTAAAGAAATTTGCGAGGTAGTTTGCAGTATGGTAAATTTAGACACCAAAATGGATGCATATTCTGGAGGGTTAAAGATAAGGATTCTTCATACCATCTTCCTGCTGTAAGGAATGTGACAGCCAGATGCTATCATCAGACACTTCATTGATAACAGTTCTGGTGCCTTCATTAACATCACACTGTGTGATGATTGGTTCACGCTAATCAAGGTATATAAATCAGAAGTGTCATGGCTCACACGTTTTCATGTAAAAAAAACTAAAAAGATAACGTAAAGGGAGAAACATCAATTTAATATCATCCATTTATCATAACTTACCGACATCAAATACTTCTCTAGATTAAGATTCTAGTCCAGGTAGAAAACTTAATATAGTTATTTATTGCCATGGAAACGGGGCCTTCTTAGTTCAGGTATACATTATGTGAATTAATATTAATATTTTAAGAGGTTGCCATGGCAACCAAATTAATGCCTCCCAGTTGGCGGATGATTGAAAACCCTTCAAAATTTGTAGATTAAGATATAGCTTTATCTGTATTTTTCTGACATGAAATTGGATCAAGCTGGATATTGATGTCATTATAATAACATGTGGGGAATATTCCAATACACTTATACTGGGTCTTGCCCCAAAACAGAACTGCTTCATGCCAAATACTTTTTTCTCAATGTTATATACCAACGGAAATAAATAAGGAATGGCAGTACATGTACATATGAGGTATCATGTTTTACTGATAATGTGTTCTGAACATCTTGCATATTTTAATCGTGAAACACATGAATTTTCACTATCTGGCATTGGTGTACGAGTTGGGGCGGGAGAAGAGGACCTGAATTCGGGCAAAAATGCTCAAAGTTTGAGCAACAACATCCAAAGATTCATCCCGTGGTGTCACTTAGATAGAATAGGGCCTCAGTAACCCAATGCTTGTCGTATAAGGCGACCAAAATGGGGATCTTTTGCTTTCTTTCTTACTATCGATCCTGTGTTGTCCCTTTTCCTGATGTGCCTCTTGCACATCACATTGCGCTATGGCTGAAATATTTCCCTTGCAACGTAAAACATCATTTTAACTCAACCCTTTTATGAACTATCTTATAAATAATTATTAACCCCCATTACAGCTAAAGCATCTTGCCTTATTTACCTTGAAAGTTAATATACCGGCAAGCTGACTTGCCTTCAAAAATGATGCCTTCATATTGGTGACGTAGTGTAACCACATTAATTCCAATATCCTTTGTTCACAATTTTCAGCGGCCACATGGTGATGGGGGACTCTTTCAACACGTCACTGTTCAAGCAGACATTCCAGAGAGTGTTCTCTAAAGATGTGAAAGGAGAGTTCAAGATGGGATTTGGTGGCACTGTGGAAATTAAGGTGTGTACCTATTTGATGTTTAATGTTAGCAAAACACCATCCTGAGAGTTACAGTAACAGAATAAGACTCTTAGAGGGCCCGGGTAGCTCAGTTGGTAAAGCGTCTGCCTCACAACTGCAAGGTCGCGGGTTCGAATCCCAGCTGGGTCACTTTCGTTCGACTCAAACATTTGGTGCCCTTTGTACCAACTGTAGTGTTATGGTTGAAATATTACCCCCTCCTACGTTAAATCACATTCACTCACTCAGAATAAGACTCTAAGAGACCACTGTATTTCATTAAGCAAGCTCTTGATAATGAGCAACTCCCATGGGGCTTCGGAAACATAGGGCCCAAGTAGGCTAATTTTTGTCATACAAGGCGACTAAGATAAGAACTTTTGCTTTCACTTTTCTTCCATTCCATCTTTTGAAGTGTCTTTGTTGATGTGAATCTTGCATAACATGTTGTGTTGTGGCTGAAAGATTTTCTGTGCAACACTAATCATCAACTCAAATTTTAATAATGAGCAGCGTGGGATGGCGCAGTGGTTAGCATGTCGGCACTGTAATCTGCCAGCTTGGTGTTTACGGGGTTTAATCCTGCCTGGATATATCTCTTTCAGCCCAGATTTTGAATCCTGTCACCGTGATGATATGGCTGAAAGGTTGCCAAAAATCATGTTAAATCCAAAATCACTCACTCTTGTAATAAACAATTTGTGTAGTTTCGTATAGTTCATTTGTTCACTGAATTAAAATCTGCTTTTGGTCTTGTTTTGCCAACTTTGCCAAGCAGGGGCGAAGGGGAAGTAAGTGTTTATGGGTTGGGGGTTGAGGGGAGGAAAGATGTTGGGGGTTTAGGGGAGAGGGAAAAGGGGATTTGTGGGAGGGCTTGAGATGGAATTAGTGTGGTGAAATTGTTAACATGTATTAAATTTAAATATTTCTTACATTCAATAAATTTTACGTTTTGTACAGACATCTCGTGAACTAAAAGTGTCCGGCGCTATAGGCCCGTGTGTGTCACTGGGGGTCAAAGGTCCCTCTGTGTCGGACACTGAGATCGGACTGGGTGGGACATGTCAGTGGAAGATGTGTGGTCTGTATCCAAACACAACGGTCAGCTGTTTCTTTGAAGTCGTCAATCAGGTGAGATAAGACCGTTTCCATCGTCAACAGTTTGGTTTTTAAGTTTATCATTATGTTATGTGCAGCTTATGATTGTTATTATTTCAGGAAAGTAAATCAGTTGCTGCTTCCTGACTGGCAGGGTAGTTTTGAATAATTCACTAATGATTTGATGATGAATGTTTTGTTGGTGATGACGATTATGGCAATGAGAACAACAGTGAGGATAAAAATGATGGTAGTGTTGATGTGAGTTTTGGGGGGATTTGAATTATAGGGGGAGGATAATGATTGTGATCTTGGTGACAATAATAACAATGATGATGATGACGGCAGTGATAACAATGACAACGGTGATGATGATTATGACGACGATGATGATTATGATGACGACATTGACGATTATGATGATGACGACGATGATGAAGATGACGACAACAACAATGATGACACCGATGACGATAACAATGTTGACAGTGGTGATAGTGATATTATATTGATGACTATAGTCATGAAAATTTTTAACATATTTATAATGACAATTATGGTCATAACGATACGGATGGTAATGTCAGTGGTTCCTTGTTCTTGCAGCATAATGCCCCGATCCCACAAGGAGGAAGAGGTTACATCCAGTTTGTTACACAATATCAGCATTCTAGTGGACAGAGGCGCATCCGAGTTACAACAACAGCAAGAAAGTGAGTCTACACCAAGTGCCATGGTGGTTCAAACTGCTTCTTGAATCAAAAATTTAATATTTACTTCTCTTCAAGTCTAAGAATGTTAGTTGAAGACAGAATTGTCACTTAGATTTGAAGTAGATGGTGATTTTTAAAAAGCAGCAGGGAGTCTGGGAAAATACATAACCTTTTAGATCATGCTGGACAACAGAGTAGTCTGAGGCTGCTGTTAAAATTACCGGGGGAAATCCCTGGCCCCATGTTTTAGGGACAATCCTGTGAAGAGGCTGGGGTAAATGTGGGATATGGGTGGCTACATACCTTTCAGGGGTTGACTGATGGTCAAGTCACATTTGTTCAACCTTGATCTATCTTGCTTGGGTGAATGTTTAAATT
>JAUELE010218087.1:0-13151 GCA_031471655.1 Diodora aspera | reverse complement strand
GGGGTGGGGGTTTGGCTTCAATTAATTTATAGTATTATAACCTATACGCGTGATGTTGGGTATTTGTGCATTAGGTGGAATGTACGAGAATACTGAACAAAGAAAAAACGATACGGCGCTAGCCGGGGGAGGAGTGTACCATGTGTTGGAATGCTTTGAATGGCTATGTATACCGAAATATGGATTTGCATTGGCGTTGTAGTGAGTTGCCGGGAGTTGACGAATGTTGTGGATGGTACATTGTTCCAGTGTCTGGGGCAATAATTTGTAGCGCCTTGAGCGTGTACTAGTACATGGATATATACGCCTGATAAATACTCATTATTATTATTATTATTATATACATACTTATATACATACATACATACACGCCCACATACGTTACATACATACGTTATTTATTATTTATTTAGTTATTTATTTATTGGGTGTAAAAGATGCCTAACGCCCCGGCGTGGAAATGATTTATATAATTGTACGCTGTGCATTCAGAGATTAATACAATCGCGCGCGATTATCTGAATGGTGACACCTGTGGACGAGCTAGCTTTGCAGTATAATAACAAAGAAATATATAGAAACTTTGTAGTGCATATTGACTTGCATTCTCTTGGTGTTTGTAAACACGACATCGATACTGGTGTTTTGAACCTATTAAACAGTGCGCAGACATGTTTATACACGTATAGGGTATATGCTGGTAACGTGGCATTTTGACGGAAAATATAGCATTTGTTAGATTACCTTTGTTAAATACGCGGATAGGTGTGATGGCATTATACCTTGTAATGAAACTTTTAACTGCCTCAATAAACACGAATGAACTCGTTGGATAAAATATATAAATTAGATGTATATGTATACAACAATGGGGGTGATTTACACTACTATTGGAACCCATTAACTATGTTTCAAATATAAGAAATATAACGTGTACAGACACACAACCCACGCCAACGTATTTCCGGTTAAATCCCCATATTATAAATCTGTCCTTATTTATTTCGCTATAAGCTGGTGACGCTATCTAGGGACGCTATGACGTCAAGCGTTATATGGATTATACTTATCCCCGCTATCGTTTAGACCAATGGGGTGATTTTCGCTATAATTCCGACCAACCGGCGTTCGGTATCGATTTAGATTTTAAAACGTGTACGGGCATGTTTTTACCTAGAGACGCTACGTACCTATGATCGATTCGTGACGTGTACGGACACGCTTACACTTACATCGTTTACCTTATCGATTAGCGCGGGGGATGCTGGGAAATTCGGTTAAAACGGCATCAATACTACTTACATGCTCTCACCAGCCGACGAATGAGATATACTGTACATGTGTATACTCCGTCCTTGTTATATAAATTGCGTCCTTGTTGAATAAGATCTTACTTTGACAGTTGATTACATCGCAAATTGCACATGTCTCACGTAAGATGTTGACTAAAATTAGTGTTTAAAATATATTTCTTTTACTTTCCCGTTCCTCCCTTGTTGCTCATACAGTCAACAATTCGGTTCAATTTTTGGAATCGCCTGGCCTAGATTTGCTTATCTTACTCTTGCCTGACTTAAGGTTCTTTAAAAACATTCCAGTTTCGAAGCAGATTGTAACATTGACACTTTGAATTAAGATGCATGTCCTTCAAAGGTAATTGAAAAAAAAGTTTAATCTAAATTTTGAAGAGACATGATTATAATATATCGATCATAATATCGTAAAATAAATCTGGACGCCACAATTTTAATTATTGAGATTTAGATATAAATAACCGTCATGCACATTTTAAAGTTGTTAGGAGATTTTGAAAAATTATTTCATATATAGTCGACCTAGTTTTAATTCATAACCAGTTCATACAGCGTCGTGAACCAAAAACCTTCGATTGACATACTATTGCCAGCTCAGCAATTGGGTATTATTTATAAGTCTTACTATATAAGACGTAATTCACAAAGATTTGTTTCCAGGACCCTTTTAATAGAGCAATTATTCAGTTTCATCACATACTACAAAAGCACGCAATATCCTCACCGATCACGTGCAACAATGACAGCGGGTATTATTTATAGGTATGGGAAAATGAGTATTAGATATAATCAATATGCTTTTTTGAAAGAAGAATCATAGTTTTATGAAACGCGGTATTTATATATAAATTATAATAGTCCAGTGTTCCAGTATAACATTTGGCTTCACATAAAATAGCACAAAACAATTGTCTAAGTTTATTAACCTTATACTTTCGAACCATAATGCTATACCTATGAAAGCATGTTTCAGAAGGAGGTTTCATGCAATAAAATATTATTTCACTGGAAAATTTATTTAAGAACATTACGTGTTTTTAAGTAATGAGGAGTAATGACCGCCATTATCACCAAAGTAATCAGTATTTGATCTGAAACTGTACAAAGAGTTTCCAGTAATTTCCAGATCGGATTACTTACAATTTGTATTTACGGCGATGACGTAGGGTACTGACGCTCAGTGTTACAATAGACTTATAAATATGTTTACCTGAATATTTCCCGCTGGTAATACACATTAGTTCTGGCTTTGATCTGTCGTGTTTTATGTGTACTACTTGCTATTAAATGAGTTTTAAAGATTCGATCTGTCTGTAGACGATGGACAAAACTAAGATTGATATAACTGGTGTCGCCTGTCGAATCTATTACAAATCGTCTCCTCTGAAGAGAACAGAAGTTGTATGCCATAAATGTTCTTCCCTTTCTTCATCTTCCTAGTTGGTCTATATTAGTCAAACAGTCCTGTCTTAATCTGTTCAAGTTTGCGGCGCGATATCTGTGTGCAATAGGGGTCGGACTCGTGATCTGATGATGGTCAGCTGAGGTCAGGTCGCGAGTTCCATCCTAGCCATGTTGTACCTTTGGACAAGGTACTTGACCCCACTTGTCCCAAGCAACTATTTGTCTATTGATTTATTGATTGATCTATCTATCTATCTATCTATCTATCTATCTATCTATTTATTTATTATTACTTTTTTACTTACTTTCTTACTTACTTTCTTTCTTTCTTACTTTCTTACTTTCTTACTTACTTACTTACTTACTCATTTGTTTATTTGTTTATTTGTTTGTTTGTTACTTACTTACTTTGTTGTTGTTGCTGTTGACGTTGTTATTATTATTGTTGTTGTTACACCCGTTTCAAGTAGGTCTGACAATTAAAACATTTGAAGAAAACTCATCGAACAAAATGGTTACAAAAATAATCTTCCGACTTTAAAACAGTTGTATATATATTTCTGTTCTATGAATAGTGTACAAGGCACTGATCAAAGTACACGAGCGATTAGTGAAACGATTTGTCGAATTAGAATGATCAGTGCTTGCTGAGTACATTTAGTCACGCCACCTGGTGACAAGTTCCAGTTAGTACCTCTCTCGCCAACGCTAATCCCTCTAATTACACTTGTGTAAACTTTAAACTCAAATGTGGCTTGTTCATTTTCACGCACACATAAGCACCAAATTACTTGCTGTTAATTGTGTGAGTAACCAGTCGGGCGCGGCATATTACTGGAGGCGTTTTTCACGGGTGGTTGGTTGAGTCGTCAAACAGTTGCTGGCTGTCGTCCTCCTACTGCATGGTCTCGCTCGGAGAATCACGGTTCCACCCCCTTTGTTCTGCTCAATGAATAAATCTCAACAGTTATCACAAAACACAAGCTATAAACTTCATACGTGTACGTGTTGATAATTAGGCTTATTTTCGATTTCACTAGTAAAACAACAAAACACTGTACAAACCGTTGTAAACGGGCGATCGGTTTCATGCACTGCTCAAAATGATGCACATTTGAGGGCATTATGTGAAGTCTTCTTGAACTGACAACAAGTCTCTGCTTAAACTATTAAGGCACACTTTGTCTTTTTATGCCAAATTACACATAGGTAAACAACATGGCATCAGCTAATATGCGTATTAACGCTGCAAAACAACACCTGTTGCTTTCTGGCAGTTATCTGATGACCGGACTTGGACAAAGCCAGTCAGATTGGCATTAGAGTGTTAGAAGCTGCAATAAACAAATCAATTTAATGCATGTTATACCCTTGGGCCTATTTTTTTAACAAACTCCAACTGAGAAGAAACCTTTCAGATGTCAAGTCTGACATTGTCAATAAATGCACCAAACAATGGTAATGTTCTTATTGTTAATCGGCTTGGCGAAGAAGAAAACTTTCAGCGATTGTACGATAACATTTAGAGTCAGCAAAGGTGACCAGGCCGAGTCCGTCCCAGGTTAACCTGACCCAAGTCCAACATGACGCTGTCCTGGTTAGGCCAGGTAATTCCGATCACCATTGTACTTCATTAGGATAAGCCTGACCAGTTACACGGCAGATTATCTTAATTATGAGGGTATTTTTCTTTAAATCAAACACACAGGTACGTAAAGAGCTTGGTTGGCCCCTTGAGGACAGTACCATAGATGCATACACAGAAACTAAAAAATTGCATGCACATTTTAGCGATAAAGTGTTGTCAAGTGCAGTAAATAAACCGTAAATTATTTGGGACGTTTGGGACACTGAACTATCAGATAAGGAATCATTCGAATTTTCTTAGAGTAAGGTCGGTAAACATAATGCCATTGTTGTTGGAGTCAGATTATAAATCATATGCATCTGCTCTTAAAGTCAGATTAGGAATCGTTTACAACTGTTGTTAGAATCAGATTAGGAATCGTTTACAATTGTTGTTAGAGTCAAACTAGGAGTCATTTACGACTGTTGTTACAATCAGATTAGGAGACATTAACAACTGTTGATAGAATCAGATTAGGAATCGTTTACAACTGTTGTTAGAGTCAGACTAGGAGTCATTTATGATTGTTGTTGGAGTCAGATTAAGAGTCATTTACAACTGTTGATAGAGTCAGATTAGGGGTCATTTACGAGTGTTACAGTCAGATTAGGAGTCATTTACGACTGTTTTTACAATCGGATTCGGAGTCATTTACGACTGTTGGTAGAGTCAGATTAGGAGTCATTTACGACTGTTGTTACAGCCAGATTCGGAGTCATTTACAACTGTTGTTACAATCAGATTAGAAGTCTTTTACAACTGTTGATAGAGTTAGATTAGGGGCCATTTACGACTGTTACAGTCAGATTAGGTGTCATTTACGACAGTTGCTACCATCAAACTAGGAGTAATTTACGACTGTTGTTAGACAACAGATTAGGAGTCATTTACAACTGTTGTAAAAGTCAAATTAGGGGTCATAATTATATGCAAAATGGTATTAGAGTTACGAAAGGAACACAAGAACTGCTACGGTCAGATTCAAGCTGAACTTAGCTTCTTTCAAAAACTTCGTTATCGGAACAGAAAGTAATGTATGTCATAGTCACATGGGTGACAGTCGTGGGTGTCTAAATAAAACTACAATTAGGTTAGCGTCACATTTTCTGGAGCATACGACGTTTAACTGTTGAGTGTTTTTAGTTTCAGAGATACTGTAGCATACAAGTTGCTCGTCGTCATATCTCTAAACACAGTGTACACAACACATTCACGAGATCATTGACTGAAGTGAAGAGGCTAGTGTAGATAACAAAATGCATGTGAGGAGACCATCTGTAGAGCATGTGTTTAGTGTGCACGCTCTGCAAACACATCGTGTTCTAACCTGCCGAGGACCACGGATTCTGATACGTCAATCACAACAGGGCTTAACAAAATATATAGCCTTTATATTATACCAGGATTATCGCCAATTGTTAATAACAACAAACAGCAGCAGCATCGCCAGACTGACGGAGGACCGCATTGCCAACGTAATGGAGACAGAGAATGAACTATAGACTTACGCCAGTCTCTAAAACATAGTTTTCATCTATAATTTAATCAAAGGCGATAAAGGGTGTACACATGTACAGTGTACTCTGCACAAACCGGCGCCACGTGGGACCGTGAGAAAGTGCCGGTTTTGGCAGAGTGCCGGTTTGTGCAGAGACGACTGACAGTTAATAATAATAATGTTAACAAATAATGTATAAAAATGTAAGAAAGGTTTCAAACAGAACGTGTGAAGGCAAGTTGTTCAATCGCTAAGATGTTTTTTCAAAGTGCTCTATATGCAAGTACGTCATGGAGAAGCTATGATAAGGCATATTCAAGTTAATGATAGTCGCACACAGAGGCGAACGTGTGTCTGTTTTGAACGGGTGACTCATCCCTCCTTCATACAAGAGTTGTAACTGCAGGAGAGACATTGATGCGTTGCTATAATAAAGAAGACACGGGTGACATGCATGAAAACTAGGACATCCCACAATAACAGTTGATCACTCCATACCCATCTCCGTCACAGTCCCCGGTTCACATATGAATAGAAGTCAAAATAATGTTGATCAAGAGAGGAGTCTTGAAGCGTGTATAATTGCTCAAATGATAGCAATCTGCTTCCCTCTCTTCGGGAAGTGCTCACTATCTTGTCATCACTATCCTGAACAAGCATAATTGAAACTTTGAAGAGTAAAGGAAAGTAGCAAGTTTTCATATTGTTGCATAGCCGTGACACGCCGACATAAACAAAAAGATATATATATTGCAAAGTGCAACTGAACATTATGAATTTGTTCAAATAAACGTATGTGAATGTATGGATTTGTGTTTGTTTGTCTCTCAACTCGACAGAATTCGTCCATGTAAACATTTCTAAAATGGCGGACATTTTCTATATAGCGAACTACGGCTATAGCGAACTAATTTCCATGGTCCCTTGGAGTTCGTTATAAACATGTTTTACTGTGATAATTCTCATTTTAGATGATTTCTTATCTTTATTTTTACGGATTTGGGCAAGTAGCCATATCAAACTTGAATAGAATCAGATATCTGCATAGTATAATTTTGGTGTGTTTTGTTTTGTCGTAAAGGTTATGAAAACAATTACGCTGATGCATCATGCTTGAAACAAGAAGTGCTTGAAACAAGAAGTGGTGATTGATAAACTGAAAGATACACTTATTGCACAGAAGTGTATGCTTGTCGTGGGGTACGACACAGCAATGTGGTGGACCTTAGATAGAGACAAGTGTTCTTAAATAACTAAATACGTGCTGGTTTTGTTTCAGAACTTCTGTTTCCACTTTCACTATTGACGGAAGATTCCGATCTTCAGTAAAACTATCAACTGAGCATTGCAGATCAACGCAACGTCGCCATTGGCCAAAATGGAGAACCAACCAATCAACGACGGGGCATTGCAAGCAAATGGGGCCGATCCACTCAGTGAAGTGGAAACAGGCCTAGCGCTTCGCAGAGCGCCACACGTATGGACGTTTATCGCGCTGAAGCGTAGGCTGATCACTGAAAACGAATGGCTTACATCGTTTCTTCACAGCCATGGATTGGAAATACTTTTTGAAAGTTTGGACACGTTTTGCAGACACAAGAATTGGAGTTTTTACTGTGTTGTATTTCAAGTTGTGATTATTCAATGCATTCGGACAGTCATGAGCTCACAAAATAGCTTGGATTATATTATCGAAAATGAGGAGTTTATTCGTAAATTCTCTTCAGGTAAGTTCCGATCAATTCTGTCGTTACACTGTTTATCCTGTAATAACTATTTAAATGATTCACACATTCATATGATTCATACTAAACATCGGGGAAAGTCATATTATGTATGTTTGTAATATGCCTGGAGGACGAATATAATTCGCAGGTGAAAATTGCATTTACAGGTAAGGCTAAACGTGAGAACACCGCAAAAAGTTATCTGTTTTCCAGTGGGTTCAGTAAGTGACGAATATGCGAGAGTATGTGTGACAGTGGGTTAGTGTTTGTGAAGGGGGGAGAGAGGCGACAGCAGGGTCAACAAAGCAGGTGAGGCGGCGGCGGCAAGGGGAAATGGGGGGGGGGGGGGTAGCAGATGTTTGAATGTTACAGCGGCCGAGCCTTTTCATGGCATCCCAGCTTCATCAACACTCTCGCATGTGACGTAGTCAACCTCAGGGACAACGACATTGACATTTCGTTTAACATAATCTAACATTTAACTTATAATCAAGACTTTGAACACCATCATTTTAAAGTGATGAGTACAACATCTGTTAAAAAATCAATTCCTTAACTCATTCTTTCATGTCAGCAGTGTCAAATTAACATGAATATTAAATATAATTTTCTTCTAGACAAAAAGTTATTAGAATATTTGTTGATGCACAAGAACACAGGGTAGTGGTTTCTGTCCCTTTGTATTTATTATATAATATTTTTTTAAATATATTAGTGTATATTTCAAACAAACAATACACTGAGAATTATAGTTGTGTTTCAATGACGTTACTCTTGTCGTGTACGTGTGTTTTAACGTCAACACTTGGCTGGAGAGAAGCCAATGCAGTTGTTGTGTGAACACAGTTGTGTGTTTGTGACGAGTCCTTTACGTTTCGTGCCAGCTTGACACACATTTCTTCGGCAGACTGGCAAACACATACATTCTGCCCTCAGAATTTGCTCAAGAGAAACACACAAATATTTCTCCCTCGCCGCCTGGGCTGTAGCTTCACTGAAAAGCTTCCAGTTCCTGTGACTTGACAAGGAAGAAAAATCTCAGTGCATCTCTTCTAACCCATGTGGTTTCTCAGGTGCAAAAACGTGTTAAGATGTAGTCGAAACTAGTCTCTCACCTGCAGAAAACAATTTATTTGATTTACATTTAATATAAAACACAGGTATAACATCCCCATCAATCAAAACTGATTATAAACGTCATCCTAAACCCCCCAACAAGGAAGATCCCCCATAATCTTGGGTAACTCCCTAATCCTGGTGTATTATGAGCAATACTTACCTAATATTACCTGTACTTGCTTTACCTACGATTGATGACCGTAATGCTTGTTTTGTACAGAATAACCAGGGAAGAGCTGATTAATTACAACTTATGTTCAGGATTATTAACAAGAGATAACCCCCGTGGGTTCAAGTAGATCCATATGCAGCGTCGCTGCAATGTTGGGCAACTTCCACGTGCAATCAATGATGTGTGAGCGATGCATGTATGTTTAGCATTAGTTACCATCTGTTATCTGGTCAGTTAAGATACTGAGGTGACGTAGATGCTTCCTGTAAGGTATCTTGTCCTTCCTATGAGGAAAAATTAGTGGAAAACCCCAAAACATAACAAATAGAATGACACGACGTTGTCTAATTATATATCAGCATGTTCATTTTTTGTGAAATTATAGGTATTTGCTGGACATCTCAAAATAACAAAATTTTCATCTTTGCTTCAAGACAGTTCTATTAAGAGTATGAACTAAAAATAATAATGTTCAGAAACCTGCGTATCATAAACAGCTGTTTCTAATAATTATCTCATCTTTATTGGAGATTTTCAATATACGCCTATATAACGAAGTTGCTATGTGTGAGACACAAAACATAAACGTGATATGGTAAGAATCACGTGAATTGCTTTTAAATTAACTAAAGTATAAACAGGTGGTCTGCATGGAGCATTTAGCGTAACGCTGCAAGATGACAGTCTCACTGAGCAGAGCGAGACTGACGGGGTAGAACGGGTGGGTACGCTCGCTTTAGTAGTCGCGGGACAAATAAAGCACACCTGTCCCCTGTAATAAACCTGCACTGTACGCGGGCATAAGGAAATATTAGAAAACTCGAAAAATTGTACCTACGAGTAAAACTTTATAACTTTATAACACATTTTTACCTTAAGTAGAGTCGGAAGCAAACTGTAATTGATATCCTATCCGTCACCATTTTAAATAATAGCGTCATAATGATATGCTTAAAGTTGGTTTTGTCTTGCATTGGTTATTAAATATTTATCAAACAGTAGAGAATGTACGTCAGTTAGACTTTCATGAAAGCAGATGGGTAGCATGTATGTATATTTTAAATTATTCAACTAGTTCTCTTTTAACCAGATCGGAAGATGTTTAGAAAGGAGGGGGCCACTTCTCCACTAGGTTACAATTATAGACGACATTCAGTGGGATGTGTGTGTGTCTGCCTGTCAGTTTTCTTCTGTTCACAGCCAGCGGATGTTTCTGCAGGATTTACATTGTCAACAAGGCTCTTGTCTTTGTTGACATTTTTATTTCTGAATGCTATAAAGCTCACAAGGAATAGGCAGTGCTTGTTCGGATTCGCCGGCTTTATCCTGGCTATTGAATTAGCAGGTATACGCCTTGTGCCGCCATCTTCTCATCGGGGAGGGACGGGGGAAACAATAAGTCATGTTGATTCTGGGGGACTGTCGGAGTCCTCATCTCTTTAAGGACAAGCCTCCGTCTTTTAATATCTCTTGTATGTGGTGGGTGGAAGGCCAAAGTCTTGGAATGGCATTTTTAGATAATCCAGAACAAAGCCACATTTTCCCACGTCTCAAATAAAAATGTTCTTGCACCCCAGTAATGTTTTCATCAATAGAGGTAGCCCTACTCCACGACTGAAATTTTTATAGAGCCCCATGTGAGTATAGCTCAACATAAGCAAGTCCAGGCTAGTGGGCTGTAAATGCCAGTCTACTGAAGGAACATACAAGAAAAATGATATATTTTATTTCCTGAACTAAATGTGTGTCAACTAAAGGAGAGAAGTATTTTTTTCAATGGGAAACCTGTTCTGATCTACATTTCCGTTTCTTCTATGGGTGGGGTCACCTGATAATTGACCCCTACTTCCCTGGGAACCTGTTCAGGCCCACCATCATTCTTCTATCTACTTCTTTAAGTCGTCATCACTCGCCTGCTCACAGCGCCCTCTGCTGCCATCATTCATCTCCTCCTGAAACTGGACTTGTTTGTTTCTGGCTTTTCCGCTACTGTTTGAATTGGCATCGTGTTCCCTACTGACCCATGGCCTTCCAGGTCACTTGGAGACTGACCCCTGCATAGACAGACAGACTGACACTGGTCCTGTCCTTTCAGGGGATTAAACAGTTGCCACTGGTGACAGCTCAGAATGTTTTAAGACGTTGAATGACTTCATGGACATAAAACTCTCCCAAGCATTTTTAACTTTAAGTGGAACATACAAACGTATTCCTTTCTGAATAAACCACTTTGCTGCTTTGTGACAACTCGGTAGTACACATAATATAGTCTCTACTCTAAATTCAGTCATATCCAACACAATATGTGGCTCCTCTTCTCTGTTATATTAATGCACGTGTGTATGTAATCACCAAGTTCAAAGACCCCAGGCTTTTGTAAACATACGGCATCAAAAAGACATTTGTTCGAAGTGTTAGGTATTTCGATTTGCATTTTAAACCGACTATTTATTGAAAGTTTGTAGGGAATGAAGGCAAACACCCCTGTATTTACATTAATCAGCTGGGTATTATTATTGGAGTACCCGTACAATCTGGTGTCGAAATGTACGCCCTTTTATAACACAGGGTGACTCATCGTCAAGACGTGTATCCTTCTGAATAAACACAAATGTAATGTACATGCCAAGAAGAGATGAAATATGCAAAAATATTTT
Organism: Diodora aspera; assembly: GCA_031471655.1. NCBI lineage: Eukaryota > Metazoa > Mollusca > Gastropoda > Lepetellida > Fissurellidae > Diodora > Diodora aspera. Next base: position 1,634 of record JAUELE010218087.1, on the reverse strand, counting down.
TACAAGTAACTGTGTTAATAAATTCGTCTGGTTGTTAACACCAGCTGAGTGACAGATCCCAGTATATTTTCCCATGCTTTTTAAAAGTAAGCTGTGGTAGCTTAAGCAGTCACATTATACTGAATTGAGATTATGTTTTACGTTGCAAGGGCAATATTTCAGCCATAACACAACGTTGCGTCCTAGGTGTACACCGAGGATAAACAGTTTATTGTACAGATCGTTAGAAAGCAAATTGATTTTAGTTGCCTTGTTCAATAAGCTTAGGGTTACTAGGACCCTATTCTTTATGTGACACCAGATCACTTTCCGGAAACCCTACAGGGTGTCACATTAGAAAGGGATGCTCTTTGTATATTTTGTCTTGACTGAGCAAATTGCTTTAGTGTTTAATTTGGTTCTGGAAAAATAATTGGGATGACAGAGCGATGAAATAAGATGAGCACCAGGTTGTTGTGCAAGTTGGATATTGACAACCAAGATCTATTAACATAATCTGAAGTTGTCGTTATTTGTATTTTAACTTATAAAAGTGAAGGCACGTAAGATTGTATATAGAAGCATTTCTTGATGAGTGAATTCTATTTTGTATGGTTAATAGGACGATTGCATTATGGGTAGTAGGATCGGTGTTCATCAGGTCACCATCGATTGATCGTGAGGACAATTGTTTGCGTCTAATTTTCACTTCTTTTTTTTATGTCCAGCCATTCAAAAGATCAGTGACAACACAGGGATGGATCCATTGTTTTCTCTCGAAGAAAACATTGCATTAAACAGACAGCCTCGTTTGGGCAAACACGGAAGCTCCTCTATCTCAGCTCCCTACACAGACGTTCCAATAATTTATAGCACAGCTTGGTTTGCAACAGGAGCCAGTTATTCGTTTCCCCCTTCAGCTCGACGACGTGTATCGTCTAAAAATTAATGTACACACGGTTTTGGAATAAGCCTATTAGATTTCAATAACTTAACATTACCAACAATCAATTAAGAAATTACTTTAATATTTCATAAATCCTTCATTTCAAACCAACATTCTCGAAACACCAAAATTATATTTTAATCAACACAGGATAAAACGTTGAATTGTCAGCTACAACCCAAATCTCACCTAAATCCAATTCTTTGACTTGGAGACAGTCGGCTTAACTCGTTAGTGTTCGTACAGAACAGGTGTGTCGGCAAGATGAATGGACGACCCCTTGCACATGTCACTGGAGTTAAGTTGTCAATTTCAATACCCGGGACAGTGAACACTTGAACTGAGGACAATGTGACAAATGACCGTGGACAAGGGAGGACACTAAGTGCATATGGCTCGTTCTTTTCCCTCTGCGATTTCACATACGAAAACCTGGGTCCCTCAAATAACGCTCAAACAATCTGATAGTCCGGCCTCATGGCTACATTGTTAACATCTATATGACTGTGCATTTTTAAAATCAATTTAACATTTATATCATCCGTTAGTCAATCTACAAAACATGTCTTGTTAGCTTCTACGAAACTGAATTGTATACTGACGTCCAAAAGAAAGTATACCAAGATTTGAGGGACTACTGAATAAATTCACAAATGTGTTTGATATACAAGAGATATCCCTTCAAGACTTGAAAGGTTTATCAATGAGA
>JAUELE010217976.1:0-13152 GCA_031471655.1 Diodora aspera | reverse complement strand
TTTTATATACATTATTGCATATAGGTTATACATATACATATATATATATATATATATATATATATATATATATATATACATAAATTTAAAGCATATAAAACCAGAGGGGAGTACGTGAACATAAAATGAATATTTTCAGGGACAAAATAGAGTTAAAATATTATGGATTTAAATATGTATAAAGTAAGATACATAAGATAGAGTAAGATTTCATATATATAAAATATTCAGATAAACTTCATAGAACAAAGTCTTACACACGTAAATATTCATAAATGTTTTATTTCTGTGTCGATTCTTTTCGAATTTGGAACATAAGATCATTGTATCATATCACATCGATATGTAACGAGAAAATTTGAAAAAAATCGAATTTTATAATCGTGGGTGTTATCAGAGAATCGAACTGTGATAGCAGTTGTCTTGTTTTCCCCTACGACGATTCCTTTATATTGATCTGTCATCTTGTAGATGTTGACCTGATACTCTTTGTCAGATGCCGTGTTCAGACAGTCTAATAGGATTAGCATTGTTATCCGGCCTCAATCTACCACACATAATATTACTGTGATAGCTTCAAATCCGATGTGCACACAATACTAGCCTCATTACAATCACCCCAATCATCAGCTCACTTTTCCGGCCTCATAGTGTTTTGATACTCTTCTCACTGTAATGATCTTCACTCGGCCCATATTACGTTATTTCCGAACCATCTTTGTAGAGATAATGTTAATACGAGCTCATTACCTGACAATCAAATAAATGATCAGATCAGTGTAGTTGGTCATCTAAGACTGTAGATGCCTCAGGTTGAGAGAGGTAAACGCATTACCCACTCCGGCAATTGTCTCCTGTCTTTCTTTGTGTTATACTTCATCATCCCATGTAGTTCGGAGCGTAGCAAGACATAAATAAACACAAGTTGACACCATGGCCCGTATGCATGAGAACGAAGCAACGTACTGCGGAGGTAAGCGTTACTTTGGAAGTAACTACTTCGTAAGTAGTCCGGCGAGTCATTGTAGATCTGCTGCGTCGCTACTTCTGAAGTCAGCGTTACTTCGGTCTCTTGCATACCGATGTAGCACCGTTACTTCCGAAGTAGACGCTTATTTCCTTTTCATGCATATTTGAAACGTATTTGACCTTGCAGTGAAATATTCAGGGACAGTTTGGGATTACATTTCTCTGACAAGTAGCTATTCTGCTACTGTTGCGGTTGAGTCCCTGAGGGGGCGGGTTCGAATCCCGGACGAGACTCAACCGCAACAATAGCAGAATAGCTACTTTTGAACGAAATGTAATCCCAAATAAAACAAACTATGTTGTATTTGACCTTGTTTGTGGTTTTAATGTGTTTTATTTTTGCCTAAAGTGTTATGAAGGCACGTGCCCCCACTCCTTTGATCCTGTGGGGGCACGTGCCTTCACGGCCCCCATATGGTCCTACACCACTATAACATACTCAGCCCAACTATTGAAGGGTCACTAATTAGAACAGGCGTAATATGGCACTTTTGAAACTATGGGTTACCCAGCCATTAGGCGAAATCTACACAATGATTGATTATTGAAATTTTATGTAGCGGCTTTTGAAAACAAGAATGACTAGAAATGACTTTAAAAATGACTAGAAATACGATAAAACACCTAAACGTACATTGAAAATAAAGAAAATAACCAACGAACGTTTTTTCATGCGACTGCACATTTCCTCTGTTCATTTTACAAAATAAACATTTATTTGTAAAACTCTGTTACTTATATACCCATCATTATAACTTTCGAAAAGGACGGGTAAGTCGTTACACTGACCCTTCAATAGTTGGACTGAGCATAGTGTGTTGAAAAGCGAGCTTGGCGTATTGCAATAGGATTTTTGATAACCTAAGCATCATCTACAATTATTTCACAGTTACAGAAGCAAACAGAAGAGCCCAAATCTGTAGTAACTAAAGAACGTGGGAGCCAGGTTTACTTCCGGCAACCTTGCCGCAGACCTGCGCTATTATGTTCCAGTACTGGGACCAATGAACCTGGGGATATTTACATTAAATTCAAGAATTGTGATAGCGGTCTTTACTAATTCGTTGACGGTCTTGTTTAATGAGTTTATTGAAACCAACTCTTGGCAAAGATTAATTATTCAATCACTGTAAATAAACATGATTTATTATTATCTTAATGCTAAGAACTAGACATTATTGGCACTAATGTAACATCAACATTGGCTCCCCTTGATCCAACATGTCCACTGTTTCTGAAGTGAAGATTAAACAGCCAAAGCAAATCAATGGAACATTTAACATAACTGGTGACAAACACTCGCTTAAATATGTATTACGTCTCATCGTTATAATCTAACATGAAATAACTTGAAGTAGCTTCAATGTAAGATATGTGCACACCATGGTTGAGCCCCGGTCAGGTTTCGAACCTGCGCTCGGAGGGTCAGGCACCGATCACCAGCCCTGTAGTCAGTGGCGGATCCAGCTATGCGAAAAGGGGGAAATTGGGTGGGGTTGTCGGGAATTCTTTTATACAAAAGAATAATAATTTGCCAAAAATAGAGGGTGTTTACCCCCAATCCGCGCCTGTCACAGCGATGTATTCTTCTCAACCGCCGAGCGTTCATATTAAAGCAAAATTCAAAAATTAATTACTACTGTATATATCGTGGACCATCAGTACCTCCTGGTAAATAATTCACGCTTGCCAAGACTGATATGTTACTGCAATATTACATGTAACAATATCTAATGAGACAACCGTGACATTTCTTAAATGCCTCTGAAATATATCACAGTTGGAATGTTTTGCACTTATATTCTACACTGATTGTATTTAATATCCTGAAATGATGAAACATACATGTAGTTCAACTGTTTTACATTGTTTTACAATTCTCCTAGAAAGACTGCGTTGTACACAGACTTACAAACTTGCTCACCACAGTGCGAGACACAAATCCCCTCCACTAAAGTCCAAGGTCCCACGAAGTCGACTAAACGCTAAAGAAACACTTCACACGTTACCAAGGAAGATAACAGCTAATGACCATGACATCCTCCGCAGCCATCCCAAGAAAGTCACCAGGCCAAAGTCACCCTCCGGGAATGTTACATATCCCAGCTGACGAGACACGTTAAAGACTGCAAATCCTCCCTCTTTCAGATATTTCACCTTGTACAAACCGAAATTAAGATGGACGAATGAAGTTCTATATTAAATATCACCATCTAAAGCCTTAAACGAAATCAGAGCACCTCCAAAGATGCATCTTCAAGACACGTTGTCGTTGCAATGTTGTAATTATTGTATCAGTTTGACACCTAGTATAAATATCCACACTATACTGATTGGGAATTACATTATGTCATTGGGAGGAGAATGGCGGATCGGAACCCAGCTCCAGCAAAAGACCTTTTTCGTGAGGAGAAAAGAAACAAGGAGAGTCCTGGAGAAGATGTTCGCTTCACCCAAAAACCTCGAGTAGATAGCGATACCGGCCACTAAACCGCGTGCGATACTTCAGAAGATCTCGCACAAACGCTAAACAAAAGAGACCTTCTTCAAATCCTTAGTTCGGTCATCGTGTTGATAGCAGAAATGATCTATCAAATTGAACAAGTTGTGGGAAGGACAGTAAAACGGGAACTGACAGCGAAAATGGACAAGCATGCAGGTACGCTTCATTCAGCAAGAACACCAAACGATAAAAAACACTGATGAGAACATTATGGCTTGCCAAGTCCAGTTTGACGTGTTGTGAAAAGAAAGTCATGGAAAGTCTTGAACGATACACGAGACGAGACTCGCTCAGATTTCTAAACATGAGAGCATGCAACAAGACTCATCAAATAGATCATATTATAACTGACTTGGGCAAATCAAAACTTGATACATGCATTTGTGCCACTAAGACTAGCGTTTTAATAGAAGCAAATCCTGGAGCAGGTAAAAAGATGGTCGCCCTCAAACAATTGTGAGATTCATCTCTTACCATACTAAATCAGTCGTGCACTAGCCAAACGTAAACAAATGTGAACTCATGAAAGAACTTTCGTCATAGAAGATACGATATGGCATAGAATGATCCATCTTCTATTTATGGATGTGAACGCTTTCCACATCTGAAGGAGAAGATATAATCAAAACAGAAAATGTTCAACGTTATTTCACCAAACGTTTTCAAGGTCTCGACAAATTCTTCTCTTCTAATGCATCCTTAGCTAACCTTTGGATGTAGACTTTGATGGGCTCTGTAAACTGAAACGTTATGACGTCTGGGTACTGCTAGTTGTTTTTCTTTTTCCAAATATATCTTCTTGCATACTTAACTACAAATGTGAACTCGATAGAGATTACGAATCAATGTGGAATGTCTTTGTCTCAGGAAAGTATGGACTTATATTTGTATACAGGAATGTTTCCCAGTCAAACTTCATGGAAACATTTGTTAAAAAAACCTGTTCATCTATATGAAGAGCGTCAGTTTCAGCAGAGGTTTTGCAACAGAGGATATGACAAAATATAGATGATTATAGCCGAGACGCATGACCTGTGGAACTAACTGATACAAATCCAGAGCTTTGAACTCGTGTTAAGTTTCAGCGACAATGTGTTCTACACTTATATTTTGCAAAAGAATGTAATTATTCCAATCGCTATGACATTGTCTTTGATTCTGACAGGCGTATTTTGTTGCACTGTGAAACAATTCATTGACCAACGTAACGATCTCTTGTATGTATTTATGGATAAGTTAGTTAGACGGTACGCACAAGTAGAGTCTCTAGAAGAAGATGGCATGTTAACTCTTTTCTACGGAAACAGTGTTGTTAATTAATGTCACTGTAGATAATCAAAAATGATCACTAAGAAACTAAAACCTGCCCTAAGTGACAGTAACACTCTGTCGTTGTCTTCCATGTGTAAGCTATTTTCTGTACTGCTGTTGCTGTAAATAGTCTGTTTTGTTTATGTAAGGTGGTGTAAATACACTGCCGGGTAAAAGAAACGGTACCAAATGATTTCAGTTATTTTCCCTTACGTCTTTATGTAATAGCTGATCAAAAGGATGCTTGAATTTCAACTAGTGTAATTTGATTGACATCATATCGTTGATAAAACTTCCTAATCTCGAAGGGATATCTCTTGCATATCCAACGTCATTGTGAATTTTTTCAGTGGTCTCTTAAAATCTTGGTGTCTTTTCTTTTGCCTGGCAGTGTATATAATGTAACTCTACTATGCACTTATCGGATGTCACGTGTGGAAGAAATACAGATAATAATTAATTCATTCATTTATAGTCATTCAACGTTTACGTGTTATATAAGCGAGTGCATACCAAACTATTCAGTAACAACAGACCAAAGACAAAGCCTGGCTCCACAGTGAACTACACAAGGAGATCCTGACTCATGGATCGCTGACATACATGGACAAGACCCATTAAATTGTTTGCAGATGTCGTGAACTTTAAGAGACAACGAAATACAGCCGATAAAATGAAATATAAATCTGTGAGAAGAAGTTCTTTACCAATGCAAACCATTTACTATAAACGGATTTTAAGTATTTGCAGTCAATGAAACATTAAACAACTGGTGCATCTCAAAACACATTCCTCTCTGGGTCACAGGTAGAATGACACAACCATCAGCTTTCTCTAATACTGAGACAGCGGAAACACTGAATAATTATTTTGCTAACGTATGTTATCGTTGGTGTACACTTACCTCTCTTCTAGACACTACAATTCAGATTTGAGCCATATGCCTCAGACCCAAATTAATTTTAAATTTGCTTATCATTAGATAGCCCAGATGAGAGGCTCCCTCATTCATTTACCAAATTTCACATATTCACAGGCTCGTATTTTAGCAATAAGAGTTAGCGGCAACTATTATCGTAGCACTCTGAAAGTACAAAATTTTAATTCAATTCCAGTCCTTGTTAACAACTAACAGGAGGCTCCTAAAACAATAATTCACTTATCATATCAATTTATTAGCTTTCATCTTTCAAATTAACTAAGAACTGTGCCAATATTTCAGTTCAAATATAAAATCGAGATCTTATCAACATATGAATTCCTGAAAACTACTTCCGCGTTTGCTGCAGTCCGAGGCTTGTTCATGAGGCAAAGCGCCTCGTATAATAGAAGTGATCCGATTGGTGCCTCGTTTAATAGAAGTGATCCGATTGGTCCAATAGCCGAGGCAACTTCTTTGCCTTCCTGTCCTGAACCGGCCTCAGATCTCTTTACAAAGAACTGCACGACATTACAGGCCTCATAAAGTTCCTGTCGGCCAATAAAACCAGTGACCCGAACAATACAAGTCATCGTTTTCTAAATAAAGTCAATAGCTATTCCATTGTGTCTTCTCCGCAGCCCTTCTATCCAACACAGCACATTTCCTTCTCAGTGGCAATTAATATTTGCCATTCCACAAAAGAGTGATTCCCACATCCTTGTGACTACCGACCATGTCACTTTTGTCATGGTTTGGAGAACTGTTGAAACACCTTGTGTTCAAAGACTTATATAACTAACATACATGTATAACTATTTTGCTGATCACAGTTTGCTAGATACTTGGAGATCTGAATTTATACCAAATCATTATGCAACTTCAACCAACTGAATTATATTATCGAATTTATTTGTAACGTTGCCTGGCAAGAAATACTTTTGTATGAAATTTAGGGATATTACTAAGACTTTTGATAGAGTGGGACACTTGCAAGTGGGACTATAAGAATACGGTTTAAACGACAATTTGTTAAGATGGCTGAAAAACTAAGTCTCTGATCGTACACAGAGTGTCCCACTAAACGGATGCATTTCTAGTCCCCAAATACTAAAGGCCGGAGTCGCACAATGTTCTGTTCTGGGGACCCTTTTTTTTGAATTTATGTAAACGATATATCTGCAAATATCAGTAATATTATAAGATGATACCTGCTTAGGTATTTCGTCAGGTAACATTGCTCACTTTGACACCAGTGGACTCGTTTAAATTGAGTTCATTAAAAACAAAATTGTTTCCATGCGTCAGAAACATATTCTATTAGTGGCTTGATAAAAGTAAGATGTAGTGAGGAGAGGTTCTTGTTGCTTAACGTATATCTAAATCTAGATGCAATGGACGCCATTTTCGAAGCAATAGTACCAGACTGTACATACAAATATATCATACTCCGACAGTACATCACGCAAGTATTGTACTCTGACAGTACAATACAAAGATATCGTACACTGACAGTACAATACAAAGATGTGGTACTTTGACAGTACAATACAAAGATATCATACTCTAACAGTACAATACAAAGATATCGTACTCTAACAGTACAATACAAAAATATCGTACACTGACAGTACAATACAAAGATGTGGTACTCTGACAGTACAATACAAAGATATCATACTCTAACAGTACAATACAAAGATATCATACTCTAACAGTACAATACAAAGATATCGTACACTGACAGTACAATACAAAGATATCGTACTATGACAGTACAATACAAAGATATCATACTCTAACAGTACAATACAAAGATATCGTACTCTGGCAGTACAATACAAAGATGTGGTACTCTGACAGTACAATACAAAGATATCATACTCTGACAGTACAATACAAAGATATCATACTCTGGCAGTACATCACACAAGTGTTGTACTCTGACAATACAATACAAAGATATCGTACTCTGATAGTACACTTTGCAGGTGTCCTTCTCTGACAGTACACTACAAAGATATCGTACATTGACAGTACAACACAAAGATGTGGTACTCTGACAGTATACTAAACAGAAAGTGTACTATTATAGTACACCACATAGATGTCGTACTCTGACAGAAAACAGATAGGTGCTCTGTCGGTACACCACATAAATGTCGTACTCTGACAGTGTACTATACAGATATCGCACTATGACAGTACACCACATAAATGTCGTACTCGGACAGTATATTAATCAGATAGCGCACCCTAAGAGCACCCTACACAGATATCGCACCCTGATAGTACATCACACAGATATCTATTCTGACACTAAGTTACCGATACACCGTAACTACTCCCTACCCTGTCATGACGCTACATATATAGGGAATGGTTGGTTACATTGGGACTGGGGGTGCATTGGGACTGGGGGTACATTGGGACTGGGGGTACACTGGGACTGGGGTTACATTGGGACTGGGGTACACTGGGACTGGGGGTACATTGGGACTGGGGTTACATTGGGACTGGGGGTACACTGGGACTGGGGGTACACTGGGACTCGGGTTACACTGGGACTGGGGGTACATTGGGACAGGGGGTACACTGGGACTAGGGGTCCACTGGGACAGGGGGTGCACTGGGACTGGGGGTCCCTGGGACAGGGGGTACATTGGGACTGGGGGTACACTGGGACTCGGGGTACACTGGGACTCGGGGTACACTGGGACACTTTGTGTCATGACTATAGTTGACAGATATATTATTCAGAATAACAAATATATCAGTATGAATCCATTTGATAGAACAGTCAATGTCTTATCTCACCCAGCTGCCATTAGAGCTGTCGATGATTTAGATTGACATCTGCAACCATTGAAACGTTTTATATGACTGTGGGGCACATTGGGTCATTTCATGTAGGCACATTCGGACAAATTAATTAAATTAATTAATCAAATGAGCATTGACTCATGTGATAAACTGTGTACCTTGATACACTGTGGATGTCGGCATGAATTGTAACACCTGACGTCTGAACATTACATTTCTAACATACCTTTTACATAGTTCAATAGATATTTCTTACGCTGCCGTTGATGGGAACCCCGTGAGAGATTTTCCGTCTCTCAACGTATGTGAGAGATCGCAAATCGAAGCAGTTGATTTGCTATTTACACCAGTGACCCGAATTCATGCTGCCGGAACGCACATCTGTAACGCCAAATGAACCCTAAAATGACACTTTGGTAACGTGTGTAAGAAATAGATTACTATACTCGTATCTGTTAGATACCATGGATCTCACACTCGTTGATACTTTTGTAAACAACTCGTGTGAGACCCATGGTATCTTACAGACACTCGTTTAAGAATCTCTATGTGTACGCCACGTGTTCCGCGTGGCCTGAGTGAAATAACGACCAAGTCCGCGGCGGTGTCCGAACCCAGGTTTATCAACTATTGACCTCAGGAAGGCATAGTTAATTCAACCCTAAATGTAGATTACGTTTTTCAAAGTTTATGTTGGAACTTCTCAATAGAAAAGGCTACATGAAAACTATCAACGCCCGTATGGCAGGGTTCTCCATATAAGACACGTATAAGTCATGTTGTATTTGAACCTTTTGAACACAACCCATTACAAATTCATCGGCTCAACTCTTTGCCGTTGAATTTCAATTTTATACTGCTACAATTACATGGCCCCATCATTCATGGAAGCATTGGACACAGCGCCAGTCAGAACCTATTTAAAAAAAATTCAAATAAAAGCATTAATGCTTTCGAAGTTCTTGCACTAATTGAAATAAGATTATGTTGTTCCCAAAGGATACATTCTGGCAGTTCAAAACAAATTCACTTCTGGATTTATAATCTCTATCGGTCTTCAAACATTGCTTCATCAGTTTTATATTGCTCTGAGCTGATTTGAAGAGTGCAACGATCGTGATTAACAATTTAACGCTCGTATAACTTGAACAGTCTTTTACACAGTCAATTCCATGTATCCGGAAGGGTCGTCGTTTGAGTGACTGCACTGCGATTGCATGCTCGTGGGTATGGGAGATCTCCATCTCTTTAACAAATGAAACTTGATGGTGTGGTTTTTGCTGCTCTCACCATGTTTGTAAAAACATTCAGTTAACGCCTTTCGAGATTTACCAACTCATCATGATTGCATTTGCTCCTCTGCAGTGATCTTTACTGATGTCCAAAAGAAACGAGAGAAAAATGACTACAGTCTTTACCAACTCATCATGTTCTTGTGCCAGTGTTCATCAAACATGCCCCTTCAACTCTCAGGTTCGTTTGGGTCGCATCGTGCTCAAGCAACACATCTTGAATGAATATCTCTGAAAATAACCAACATTTGTTTGCGTTTCTGCAGTCGTCTCTGAAAGTCTTGGTATAGTTCCTTTTGGACATTAGTAAATAATGAGTTTTGGACAGGGTAGATCAAACAAAAAGGACGCGACACATTTCAAATCCCATCGATGAAGGCTTGGAAGCGAAGCTATTTAATTCGTTCAAGAAACTTTGCCAGTAAATAGTATGTGCAAGCTACCACAAGAAAAAATAAATATGAAATCAAATCAACGGTTTTCCTCTGGCTTGTGAAGCAATGATGTCTTATCATCGATAATTTCAAGGCTATTCCACTTAATAATGTATCAATATATTGGAAGCATGCAATGTAATTAGAGCCATGCCGAGCTGTTAAAGAAATGTCATGACGTACAACTGGCAGTTGTCAATGTAGGCAATCTATATCTACGTGTCAAACGGTGTAAAGTATTCACTTTCCATTGTTTTGCCGCTGTGTCGTAATTATCAGGATTTCAGCGTTGACGTTTGAAGACAGCCTCTTATTATTACATCTTTGCGCTCTTATGAAATCTGGGTGCAACTATGTGTAACAACAAGGACATAGTTCCTGAATACAATAGTTATTATTAGGCAGCAACACCATTAAAAAAGTAATCTGGTGAATGGCACTAATTTATCTCCATATACGATTGCTCGATCAAAGGATAATTATTATGTAATTTAAGAATGTTATATTAATAACAGTGGGTCCGTTGGGTACGTGACTATTACAGTGACGACCGATATTGTCTTAAAAAGCTAATCAATGTAATGTTCCTGTGCATCAGGGGTAGCGTCAGCGGGGGGAGAGGAGGAGGGGAACCTTAGCCCCCACCCCCACCCCATCGGGAAAATATAGCAGTTCGTCGCGGAAGATTTCGGAGATCATGTGTGTATTGTATTGTGTTATTTGAAAATGTGTGTATTTGTCGGGGATTTGCGACCCCTTGGCGTGGACCTCAGCCCCATGTCGAGGAATTCCTGGCCCAATCCCTGCTGTGCATGGCCAAATACATTTCGTTTTCTGCATACATGTGTATCATTGTAAGTATCATGGAGTTTCAGAGGTATCTTAAAAGCAAAATCTCAGTTACTCGATTTGTTTCACAGAAGACGAAAACCTGATCTCTTTGACGTCTCGTGAAGTCTTGTGGATCCTATTGATTTGGTCAAGTTATGCTATGTGGAATACCTACATGTCCAGCTCCGGCATCTCAGTGCTTGTCGTAGGAAGCGAATGCACTGTTTCCTCCTTTCTACATGCGATAACAAGTTTCCGTTATAGTTTAAATTCCTCTTTTCGTTATAGACCGGCGATGTTAAAATAGTTCAACTAGTACTCAGTACAGTTCAAGAAGAAAAGTGAAAAGGGAAAATGAAGACAAGTGCTCTACTAACAGTTGCTGCATGTACTAGTATTCATATTTGCAAATGGAAGGTGATTTCAGTAGAAGATAGTTGACTGAGCGTTGAATTGTTGCAGGTTTTATTCATGGTTCAACTTGCTGACAAAACACCTTAATGCCACATCCTCTTTGACGAAAAAAATACATTTTCTCAAAAAACAGCGTTTATTTCTGTAAAATAAAAGACAATAAATGTTTGGCATATATAGACCCTATGAAAGACATTCCTAAGTTTCACTTGGAGTGAAAGAAGACAATGCAAATATCATTAGCACGCAAAGACGTGAACCTGTAGCCTAGGCATTTTATTGTACATTTCCAAAGCAGTGAACGGATTCATGTTATTTATACTTCAATTTGTGGGTAACTGAGCCTTACATCTTTCCTTTCCCTGAACCTCTACACTACAAGTGTAAGTAGCCCTAATCTGCATTTTACACTCCGTCCTTGTTGAGTAACATGTTATTGAGCATATACCGTATTCTCTGAGGGGAAATGTCCTTTCATCACCGGATCACTCAACCATTGTCCTCGTCCACTGGCAATTTTTAAAATATGCACGCCTCAATGATGCTATTGAACTGAATGAATTGTCTAACACACATGTTTGGAGCCTCACTGGAATTGCATTGTGTTCAGCGGCGATCCCAGAAGATTGTATTGATTTTGTAGTGTCTGAGGTATACGGTAAACACATCAGACAGTCAATTTTCTACGTCGGTGCCTTTTAGTAGTTCCACGACGTACCAAACCTTCACACTTTACTGTCGTTCCCAAAACATTGTCAGTGAGGAAGTAGAACCTCTGAAGGTGGACCCTTTGTACTGAAAACCCCAAGCTATAACCCACAATAAATCAGTGAATGGTGCAGTCACAGTGGACAGTGTGTTACAGTGTTATTGCTACAAGTTGAACTGAACCATCTTCCAGTGACTATGATAATATTAATATTGTCATGAAATGTTTAATATCGTTATGAAAACAGTCAATCACTGAAAAAGAACCGGTGTCTGTTCAGTTGTTATTGTCGATTGTCAGTTCGTCCTGAAAACTGTTTGTAGGTTGTACTTGCCAAAATGTAGACATTCGAACAGAAGGACAGTGACTTTGCTCGTAAAATGCCTCAGTCCCTCAGCTGAAATGGGGTACCTGGTCGGAATGTGATGGCAGCTATGGACGTTAAACTTCTAGCGCCTAACAGGGTTGTATACTCCCTGGTGAGTTGAGAAATGCTCTCGATTGTACATTGTTCGAATGACCAGGGTAATAATGTCGAGCGCTTTGAGCATACCCCTTCGTCGTTTGGATATAATTGGCCTCATTATTATTATTATCATTAATAGTAGTAGTATAGTAGTAGTATTATTATTATTAAGAACTCAATGAGGGCCCTGTTTCATAGCGACCAAGTTTCATATTGTCTCAATTCAAAATAACCGATTTGTAATTTTAAAACATTTCAATAATAATAATAATAATAATAACACTTTATTATCCATGTACATATACATGAAATACACTGTTGTCCCCACAGTGCAACGGCAATACCCATTTTCAGCTGGGCCGACTGGGACAAGTGGAGTTAAGTACCTTGTCCAAGGGTACAACACGGCGCGCCGCTAGCT
>JAUELE010217975.1:0-22195 GCA_031471655.1 Diodora aspera | reverse complement strand
CCCCCCCCCCCCCCCCTTCCCCTGGATCCGGGCTTGTCTTATAATAAATAAATGTTATAAGTGTATGAAATGCCACATATGTGTGATCGGAAAAGCGCTCTCTTTCAACTTATATACACAACAACAGGTGTTTCGCGTTTTAAAAAAAATAAAAATGTTCTATTAAGGACACATTGTGTGACATCAGGTGTTCACGTTTATCGCTACAACTGAATAAATATATGTATATTTCAGCTGTCAATCTTATTCGATACCATGGAAGAAACCTTGTTTTATTATTTCACACGAATACACTAGTATTCATAATATTTTCAGAAATGTATTGAATTGAAAGTGATTGAATAACAAAAATGTTAAATATGTGTGATTAAATATGTTGCAATGTAAAATAAGACAGCAAGATTTAAACGTTGAGGTCGAATTTCTGGTAGATGAGTGCGATGGGTGAGCACATTGTGAGTGAATAAGGTCGACTTTCTCTTCCACCTGTTTCAAAACCATCAATTTATCAGCGATGTGCATAAACCGTAGCCAGTTTTCTAGTGCTCAACGTTGTCGGTAACATCCCTCGTCGGTCCCAGGCCGCCAACACGGCGGCGGCAGTTCTCCCGAGTGTCGCCAAGCCAAACCTCCGCTCGCATGGTAATGCAGAAATTGTCGACATCAAAGCGCCAGCGATTAGGCCGCTCACCGACAACGATGTCAGACTTTCTGGAGTCGCCCGCCGAACTTGGATACGCGTGGATGCGTTTCATGTGCTTTTCCCAACAGCCTCTCAGAAAAATCACTATATGAATTCGTTGTTTATTATTCAGCCTTGCAGGAACATATAAACTTGCTCATTTTTTCTCCAAATTATTTCTAAATTGAGATACCACCCTTTAGCCAAATGTAGATTTCGTTGAACGCAGTTCCGATAATATTACTTGCAAGCTCAAACTTAAAGTAAAATTCTTTTAAGGACATCTAAATCTAGAAAAAATGGAATTTTATTACAAAGTAACAAGATAAAAACGTGAAATTGACAACTTTCTGCTTAGAAAATATGTCATAACGCTTATACTTGTTTTCGTCAAGTTAACCAAATAAAATCCTCTGTATCAAGAAGCTTTTTGTCCTGTCAGTGGCTGTTAAGCAGATGCACTAAACAGTAGCGCGCATACGTGCGTGCGAGTGCTGGAGGGTTGTGGAGAGGCACGTGAGTTGGGGGCAAATCCGTGTCAATATTTCGTGTATTGGTTATGAATTAAACATTAACAAGAGATTAGCGGATTCTATTCAAGCTCGTGAACCAATATGAATATTCTTCCGCTTGATTTAACACGGGCTGTGGCTAAGCGTAACAGAGATAGCGAGTTGTCCAACATGATAATGTCGCATCTCGCGAGTCAAGTCAAAGCTTTCTCCTTGACTGGGCCACGCCACCCCTAAGAGCTTCGTCGACAAGTCTCCGTACCCCTGTGGTTTTACACATAAACGAGGTGTCATTTGACAGGGGGCTTTAAAAGAGCAACAGCCACTCGCTGGCGTCGAGTAATTGGGCAAATTGAGGAAACCAGTCTGGATGTTATTGTTTGCTTTAAGACCCAGTCACTGAGTTAGAAAAGAAAGCAATTAGGGAATGCACCGTGTAATTGTAGGTAGAAAGGGTAGGACACCATGTTGCCCCGAGTCTACTGTCATATTGACTATATAACGTCAGATTTAAACACTGACAACAACACTCTTTAAGAGTGTATCTGTACTTAAACATTTTAAATCATTCACCTTCTAAACTTTTCTTTTAAAATCTAATTTCAATTGTCAAATCTCGTAGAGAACCCCGTCTGGTGACATTAACGAGACTTCAGTTTTGACGTCAGCGTCTACGTAAAATGTAGCCGTAATGGTCACTTTTGTCCATCGCCTGCGGTCAGATGAACTCGGCCAGTCGACGGCGCGGCTCCAAATAAGCCGCTTCCCTTTAAAGGACTGTCACCACCCCTCGATGTTCATTTAGGGGATGAAAGGGGAGGGGGCAGGGTCTCATTAGTTAATGATCTAATGTCGGGCCAATTTGACGTCGAGGCGAGAGCGTAAACAGTTGTTGACGGCGAAGTTCATTAACTCGGCATGTGTCCCATCCCCCTACCTGAGCGAGGCGAATTAAGCCGGCCACGATTGTGAAGCGATGATCACTTAAGATAATTAGAGGAGGTGGATTCTCAATGGCCACATAAGATTCCAGTGACCACGAACAAAGGGGGAAAGCAGTCGCGGTAAACGAGCTCGAGACGCCATTGTTCAACGTCGCTCCTTGTCGCTAAAGCTTAGAGATGCGTATACTGCCTCTGTCAGTCCGTTGGACGCGCACAAAAGACGGCGTACGTTGACGAACTGTATTTGGCTCGCTGAAAGAGGTCTGTTTTCAAATATGAGAAGGCGGCCAGAAAATACCGATTTGCCACCCAAGTTCCGACGACTCGTTGTCTGCAGGGTTCTGAAAACACATACTCTTTCTCTTTCTCAATCTCCAGACAACGGAAACAACACTACATTAATGTAGTTAATTTAAAACACAGAAAAACTAAAATAATCACGAATTTTTTTTTGCTTTTAGCATTATAACTTACCTTTGAATTATTGCCAACACCTAAAATACTTGAAAACTTGTTAAAGTGAATATTTAATAAAATAATGCCATCGTACATTCAGAAATATTTCACAAGTTCAAAAATTAGTTTCAAAATAATGAAATTATTCAATACATAACTTTTACAACATAGAATTATGTACTAAGTATACCCTCTTGTAATTAAATATGAATAAGGGGGCACACACAAAGGCGGAAAGCCCATGCGATGGGCAAAACTGACCACATAATTTAAATATTAGTTGGAAAACGAATGAATTATCCAATAAATACCTTTTACACAATATAATTATGCACTAAATATGCCCTCTTGTAATGAAATATAACTAGGGGGTTAGATTTGTAATTTTTAGAATCCTTTTACTAACACGAATATTTATTAGTTTGTGGTTCAGTATGTGCAAATGTAGAACGGAGCTTTTTACGGCTTTGGAGGAAAAGGAAAAACAACGTTAGAATCATGAGACAATTAGAGGGGTTTTTGAGGATGTGAATCCGCGGAATTTTCTAATTCTGTGAAGGAGAAACCGTAGGTCTGTAATAAAACATTTAAATTGGTCGACCTATCACTGACACTCTAGTCTGCCGGCAAACAGTTGAGCAGCGTCTGGCGGAAAATCTTCTATTTGACTCTATAATTGTGAGGTTAATTCCGGAGGCGGACCGAACCGAAGGATAAGATTCCTTGATCGATAAAAGAGTAATAGTCTGGCGTGGCGAAAATGCCGCTTGACGGACAAGCCTGTTGGCTCTCCTTCACCAGCCAAGGCAGCTCTCAATTGCTTCATTATCAGATTTCTACAAATATAAACCCAATTAAAGCAAAGAAAATTTGATTTCGTCTCTATATCCGCGCTGTTGGACCTCGTTGAATTCCACCAGGAATTCTATATAAGACATGGGCCATGTCAGTATTTTTTAAATGTTTTCAAAATTAAATAGCTATAAACACAAATTTAGAGTAAGTCAAATATTGGTTCAACAGCAAAAATGTTGTTTGAATTCAGTATTTGGTTTTAGGGCATGTTTAAGCTAAGATTTTGACTCAAGTGCAAAAATAATATTTAGGCTCATAAGACTGACTTAATGCATGCCAAATATTTGTTCCATTACGCATCCCCAACGCAATGGGTAACAATATATAAAGGTAAACTAAGCGCCGATTATGCTTCATCAGCTATCAATATCAGGTTCTCCCAGTATGAATGGTTATAATTAATTCATCGCAACAAACGGCAGCGCTGTACCTTTGTACTGGGTCTTTGTTGAATTTGTCAATGTATTCATCATTAACTAGAAGTAGCAGTTCTTTGACATCGGGACACAAAAAAAACATGGAAATTTCAAAAGATCTTGTATTGAATTTGTACGTTCAAGGCTTCACCGGAAGTAAATATTTAATGATCGTTGTTCAGAAGCGAGCGCGTATTGGTGAAGACATAGAGTGATCTATACCTGTAGGATCGATGACAGTGGTATGTGTTACTGATTTTCTTTACTGTCTTGTCGATTTCAAAAGCTCAAAGTAAAGAACTAAATTAACCCTGATTGACATCGGCAAATCTGCTCTAATGTCTGAACGGGTTACTGGTCTTCCATGTGTGTCCGCTGTGTTAACGATAGATTAAACACCAGCTGATAAGGAAAGTCATAGTAGAATAACAATCAGCTATATTTCCTTTGCAATTCAAATCCAAGAACGATAACCCGCCGGAAGTTAACGACTGAAAACATCAATTTGGTACGGGTCATTTGTCTTCTCATTGTCGTATAAAATTGGTCATTTTAGTATCAAACCTTGAACATTTGGACAGTATTCTTTTCTCTCTTTTATTATAATTCGGTTTAATATATAATTGTTATTTTCTAATTCAAGCGTAGATCTAAATGAGCGTGCTGGTTTGTAGTTTAAGTGGCAGCTGGCCACCAGCAGGGGGCGCTACTTGGCTATACACATCACTGACCATTTCTCCGTAGGACCAGGACATTAAAACCGGGCACGAGCCACTACACACTATTTAATGTCATTTTATTGGGGCCACCTATAAACAACCACTTAATAAATATTCCTTTTTTTCCAGGTGAACCGACCTCTGACAATGAAGAAGGACGGGATCCAGACCCGAAACCGGAAGATGTCGACAAAGAGCAAAAAGAACAAGAAAGGCATGGTTGGAATGAACGATCTCTTCAAGCCGTTGGACAAGACCTTGGCTTTTGGACACAACATGAACCACGGGATGCATGCACAAGTCCACCCGTACATGACCGGCGGGGGTTCGTTCGGGGGAGGCTTTATGTCGCACACGGGACACCATCACTCTCAAACTGGTCTTGGCAGCTTGTCATCTGGATTCGGCAACAACTTCCCGGCATCCTTTCCATCCTCGTTTTCATCCATGCCAAATATGACGGCAGCGGGCCTCAACCTTTCCACGCCCTCAAACATGGTCGGCGCGATGGCTTAGTTTGTCTGAGAATGTTTATTGTACTCTTCGATCCATGAAGCGGGTCCATTCTCAACTGAAAAGTGTGCAGGAGGATCCTTCAAGTGCTGTCACAGACGGAAGGACTGAACTGTCGTCTGCTATTTTTCTGACGCCGCCTGTGTCGTAAAAGGGACAAAAAAACCTCCTTGAAACAAGCATAGGACGTCCGCAGCTTACCATTAACACACAAACTCATCAAAGAAACCCAGGCAGGCGCATTTCAGTGAAATAAGTGCTCATTCGTGCTAATGTCTTCTTGGTCGAAGATCAGTGTTTGTGTTACGGTGGACTTTAAAAAGACGAGTTCCCGTCTGTTGTGGACAGTAACAATGTACTATGGGCCCCAATAAGTGTAGGATTTCAAGTCCTTAATCGTGGAGGCGCTTCCAGCGTAACTGAGAGAGGTGGAGTCGTGTGGTTCTAGGGCAACTGTTTGCGTGAGTTCTGTGGAGTGAGGGATCGCTTGTGGGGTTGGGTCGACTCCCGATCTGCCCTTCATATTACCTTCACAATTCCGAACGCTTTGACTGATCTCCGCACAGTGTAGCGTCAGCGTATCGCTTGTTGCTAGCGCCGCCAAGTCTAACAGAACACACACGTTGGTGATCGTGAAAACCGAGCTGACGAGTTTCTATAGGGTCCTCTTGACTTGTATGTCATCTAAGACACAAGACAATAATGGCATGAAATCAAAGCATTCTACTAGCCGCGGATGGACTGCGCAGCACTTCCTGTGTGAACCATGCGGACTTTTGTGGACTTATTAATGCAGCATGAAACTACAACCATAGTTCGACGGGTTTTCCGCAATGACCCAAAGTTATTAAAATGAATTTTGTTGATATTATATACATATATATTCGTTAACCTCCCAAGGAGGGCGTTGTGACGCCTGTTTTAATTTATGCAAGTGTATTATAGTATATTGTTTAAGAAAGCGTTTCCATGTCAACACTGGAAATGTTGAGTAAATACGTTATCTAGTCTTAACATATCCTTTTCATCAGATTATACGTGTCCGTATCAATACGGTATCTGCCATTTGACTTTAGACTAGACAACTGCGATACAAGGGCAGGTACAGACTGTGTCATCATTCTCTTCTACAAATGAATCCTGGGTAAACTAACTTTTTGTAACCATGGAAACGACCAGACACCATGCTGCTGGCTCCCCCTAGCGGCGTGGCGATCTGCTAGTGTGAACCATCTCGACATGGTAGAGGAATTGCATTCCAGTTTACTCTACTACTTGGCTGTTTGCAGTTGTTTTTTCTTCATACGTGAATCTCACATTCTTGTGTTTAAGTTAACCATATTGTACATACCAGTACGCTCGAAACGTGTGCACATCACTTCTAAATCATCAGTACTAAAAATGTGAAAGAAACAATCATACTTTCTTTGTTTTTTATTCTTGCATTTTGTTGTGAAATCTTTTCATAACGCATGTCTAACAGTACCCATGGGCCATGATGGTCGTGTGGAACCAATATTATACTGGAGGAAATAAATAAGGGATCATATGTTGTATCATGCGAATAGCAATGGTTGACCCAAAGCATGCACAAACAATGCCAGCAGGTTGGCAGGGTCTGTGGGAGTCACGCTTTATATTGATATACCAGAGCTTCTGTCTAATTTATGTATACTGACGATCAAAAGAAAGTACACCGATCAGTTTTTGGTAATGGTGTAAAAGGCAAAAACCCAAAGTGATGCCAAACTTTAATTTGAAGGTATAAGCATTTGACGACATATCAACTCTGATATACACAATAATCACTACTTAATGTGAACAGGATCGATCTTGAACATTATTGGTAAATTGCTTATGACCACAAAAAGTGGCGGTATACATGTACTTTCTTTTGATCTTCAGTATATAAGTGTAATTATGGTTCTGGTGATTAAAGGTTATTTGCTACGCTTTTCAGTGATCCCTTAGTTTTTTCCTTCAGTATAGGTACTTGTGGTGTTCGTTACAAAGACTAGAAGGTTTCTTGAGGTCATTATTCAGAAGAACACAGTGTAGACTTTTGTCAAGGCCCTGAGTCAAGACATAGAAAACTGACCTCACTCCACAATAGTCATCTCACCTTGATCATAGCCGGGACAAGACATATATACTGACGTGCAAAAGAAACAATACCAAGATTTTGAGAGACTACTGAAGAATTTCACACACACGTTGGATATACAAGAGATATCCCATCAATATTATGCAGTTTTATCAATGACATGATGTCAATCAAATTACGCTCATTGAAATCAAAGCATCCTTTTGATCAACGAGGGCATAAAGACGTAAGGGAAAAGAATTGAGATCATTTGGTATCGTTTCTTTTGCACGTCAGAATAGTTTCAGGAAATACAATCTGTCCCTGCTTTTGCATTTGTAAATTAATAGCCTCCAGGTCTTGACAAAAGTCTAAGAGAACATTCGGCGATGTGCGTGTGACACGAATATGTACGTTTCCACTCTAAGTAAAAATATTGCATTCGTTCTAAATACGGCATCATGCTTCAATTAAACCCAGGTAGAATGCCTGACGGAAAATAAATTTCAGGGCCAATCGGATTTCTTTGTTTCCAAAGTCTTGCTGTATTCGTACATCATCGTGCAGCTCGTTTAGTCAAACATTAAAATTAGCTTTTCATCGATATGAAGTGTCTCTGAGCAGAATAATCGAATTGATGACTGAAGCGGCGACGACACGGCTTGCTTCTAGTGTCCTGGCAATCAAGTGAGCACCACTTCAAGCTCATTATTGCAGTGTATTCTCCTGTTTGTTAAAATATTTTTTCTAGAATATTATTTGGTACATTATAGAGTATACTGGTCCAGATTTTATCAGTTGGATGCAGGTGAGCGCGCTAGTCAGATATCGTGTGGGTTATGACTTGACTTTTGTCAAGAGCGCGACTCAAAGAGCAGGAAAATGAACCTCCCTCGGTTAACTTGTGTCGGGTACAGTGAGGATAGGAAATACTTTCCTGGCGGCGGTATTTCCTCTGCACATCCCCTGTCATTGACAAAAGTGTAGGAATATAGTATGTTGTTATTATGTCAACTTATAACTCAGGAGTGATAAAGACTTTGGTCGTTCACCCTGTACTTTAAAGTGTCTAACCAAATCTGCCCTCTCCGAAATACACACTCGTTCAGTGGCATCAAGTTAATACTCAATTAATACTAGTTTACTGCACCATGTAATCTACCATTTACAATAACCGTATTTTCCTATGTACATTTCCGCCCAGAATCACTGATTCAATGCATATTATATACTAAGCCAATACAAATCCTTATTTTACTATATACTTCCTATAACTGTATGCCTTAAGAACGAATGGATACGAATGGAAAATAAATCTACATTGTATTTCATTTCAAAATATCCAATCTCATTTGCAAAACAACATCAATATATTGTAAGGTCAAAAACATAACTTTTAAAACCCCTACAAAGAAATATTTTTTTACTAAGATTAAGACACATGATTTGCATATGAAAAATCAATTCAGGTTATTCTGAGACCGAGTTCAAAACATGATGACCTGATAATGTCATTCTTATACCAAAGCTTCACCTATTATGGCTGAATTTGCATGGTTTTGGCAAGTTACAAAGTGTAATTGCATGTGACCCCCATTGCCCGGTGTTTTAACTTGTAACCGGCGCACCGAGCTCCATCTGATCCAGTAATTAAAGACTAATAAAGTTTGTGATCGTTCTATTAGAGCAGTAATATCAGACTGAAATGCTATGGTTGGAATTTAGAAATGATTTCCCGTATACAGTAATCCATATAAAAAGTTACTGCAATTAAGAAAAACTTCAAAGCCTTGTAAAAGTATTGTTTGTAAACAGTTCATTGGCATTTTAATTTTTTATGATAGCTTGTTTTATATAATTGAAGGGTGTCGGCTTCTTGAATTGTTGCGTATGAAGTTAAATGTTTGTTGCAAATCGCCAGAGATAAGTCGAGAGATACGATCACCCTTTCAGGTGACTGATAAACAGATGAAATGATAGACTGACGAAAGAATAGGTACGCGGACAATTATTTATGCACCCCTACCAAAATTACGAAAACTTTAAAAGACGTGTTTTCGTTCCATGCAAAATGAAAGGATGATCGACTTTTTAAACTAGCGATTTCAAACTTGCACTAAATATACGTAAAAACAAGGATTGCTCAAAACATATAGAAAACACATACATTTTTTAAAAGGATGAAGTCGTGAATGGGATTATTCCAAAGGTTTACTCTTGCAGCAACCATAGTCGTTACAGTTCTTGCTTTCAGACTGAAAATGTCTCGTAAAATTACTCTAACGGTCACGTGACGACATCATTTATGTCTTAATTATAGGTACCGGCTAAACGCTATTGGGGGTATCGATTCGCCGACAATAGCTAGTTGGTCATGTATTACACTACCGTATAACCTCCCTTTTACTGCCTTGTTGAACAAGAGATCTATTTTAAACCGATCGATCACACGAATATATACTAGAGTAAGTAAAGCGTTCGATCCAGCTTTGTCATTAAGCTCCTACACCTCCTGATTGATTGATTGATTGATTGATTGATTGATTGATTGATTGATTGATAGCTTCGTTGTACTTCGAAGAGACTGTAACATTCATTTTACCTCACATTCGTTTGTTTCAATATCTAATACTCTCACTGTAAACTAATACCTGAAAATATTAATTCCATGTGAAACGAATTTTACATTGGTTTATAATTAAGCTAAATATGTATTTGATAAAAGAAAGAATTTCTACAAATCTTTAATTAAATGAAAACAAATAACAAATTAAAAATGACAAAAAAGAAAGTTTGTTTTATCGATAAATAACTAATTTAATAGTATACGTATATGAAAGACGCATATATATCTGTGTTGGCATGTATATGATGTCTACATTATCTCTATTAACATCAACATCATAAAGTTTATATTTAAAAACTGAAATGTTAAGTATATAAAATATGAAATATTACTACATTTGTTATTACTAACGGTTGTTATTTACTGATCAAAACTCGTTCACTTGCACTGCTTGCGATATACCAAGTTCTTACACACAATGCATTTCGCTACCTACATTCTTAGATATATTTATCCATTTAAGTTATTTTATAAAATAACATTTACAATACTTTTACCTACATTCTTGTTCAATACAACGATCAACAGGATCACTAGAAATCCAATTTTATACTCACACACCTTATACAACAACGAAAGCAAGACCAATTTTGCCAAATAAACAATGCAATTTAGTTAATATTTTAATAAGTGTACTTTGCGAATTCTTGTTATAAATATTGTTCATTTTATCAACCTTGCACATGCGAAATACAAAATAATTAAAAGTGACGAAGATCGAGTTTCTTATTTCCCACTGTTAAAACGTATTATTATTGCACCCAGGAAACGGATCTACGTATAACACTTTAGCTACTACACTTAACAATATCCTTACTCCATCCATATGTAACATGTCCAATTTCGATATTCCGTGTATGTAAATAAAATAATTAATTTCGTGGTAGTGCCCGGCTTATTATACAGAGTATTTACATCAGACTTGTTCTTTACCTAAACAATTATATTTCTACATCTGACAGAAGGGTCTATTTAAAGATGTATTGAAGTAAATATTTATCTTTGTGTCTCAGATTATGTATGAGGTGGGGGTCCTGGTTTGAACAGATGCAGGGCGAGAATCACATGTACCGTCATCACTTTCAGGGGTTGTCTTACATCCACAGGGGTCCCCTCATCTTCTGATGCAGCCGTTCAGCGAGCCGGTGACATCGTCCCGAGATCTCGTTTAACAGATTTTCATTGATATTATACAGGTGTCAGTTGGAGGAGATATTAAACAATTGTTGTACCAACTCGCATCCATGAAATATTTGGGGGGATAGTTTATTTATTTAAAATACACAGTTATTTTGTGGACTGAATGATTACATATAGGTTCATGAACTGGCGATAGAGACAGAGAAGCATATATAGAGGGAGAGAGAGAAAGATGCAGATAGATAGATAAATGGAGAGATGGATAGACAGACAAATAGATGTAGAGATGGATGGACATACAGACAGATAGACAGACAGATAGATAGACTTAAAAGCACAAACAAAGGCTGTATAAAAATGCAAATTTTACATTGTAGGCGCGTGTATGTATTCAGCTATTCATTCCTAATATTGATTCGTTATCACCTTATCTATCACTGATATAATTAATTCCCCCATAGTCGAGACGGAGATGTAAGTTATAGAAAACACGAGCATAGGGGAGGTTTCAACATAGTTCATAACAGCCTTGTACAAAAGTTATGTTGAACTGCTTTAAAATTATAATGAAACACTTTCTTTTAATCCCAGTGTGTACACGCCCTGCATTTTAACTTTCAAACCCCTGGCTCTGAGCAACCGAGCTCTAAAAGCATGTTGGCATTGTTCCGATTGTGAACGATGGCTGAAAGAATAATTGTTGGTTGGAAGGAAAAAAGAGTGTTTGTGTGCTTTTAGAAAACGTTCAAAATTCCCAGTCTCCGTGGATTGGGGGCGAGGCGCCAGGTTTAAATTAGTAGACTTTGCTTGGAAATTGTGAAAAGTCTTGGAAGCATGTGTTGAAGTACGCTTGATGCAGGAACTGCATTGTGTTATCGACAGTGCAGTCATTTCTCAACCATTGTATTGCCAGTTTCTCGCTCCGCCATTGGCTGCCTAACAGTATCAAATCAACGTTTTAGCCACAGCTTTTTAAAAACGGATATAACTCTGACTAGTAATTTGAGAGCACTGAGAACGACGTTTATGCTAATTATAGAAATAATTACACAGCCATGCGAAAATAAATCATTAGTGAAGAACACAAATGCATATCGCATGCAGAAAATTGAAAAGAAATATAAAGTTAAATACTTAAAATTATGGACTACAATTTTGGATAATTTAAAATGATAGAGTAACGATAAATACTACATTAAATAAAAACGTCAGAATTTATATTTTCCTCATGTACCAAACCTTAGCAGAAAATTTTTGGATACGTTTTATAAAGAAAACTTTCAAATAGAAATGTATGCAATCCGCCTGAATATATTGAAAACTATAGAATAACATGCTAGCGACTTTCTTGAAATAGTCAAACAATATAAATATTTTGTGATAACCTCTTTCTGTCACATTTGGGGTGTCCCAGCACTATTTTCAGATACGTTTGTGCTTGATAATGCCTTGTGATTTGCTTTCGCTGCTATTAATAACAACTTTATTGTCTATAAGAGTACTTTAAACTTTTATGAATTTAAAAAAATATACTTTTTAACAGTAACATTCAAACATTTTAATTTATTTAGATGAGGCCGGTAAGCAAAAAATGTATTTTGTGCAGATGGATTGTGCATTTGCTGCGGGAAATTATATGCATCAATTAACGAATTAATAGGTTGCCTTGGCATTTTGAGTTTTTGCTGAAAACTTGTGTGAAGAATGGAAATGTGTGGCAAGAAATATAATGAATATATAATAGTTTGCAATAAAATTACAAATATTCTATACAGTTGCGTGTGCAGCAACAGGCAGCCATATATACATAATTATATGCAAATCACTCTTCCTTACTGGTATATATCTATGTAATCTATATTTAATAATTAGGCAAATATCGCCCATTTTGTAGATATCCCACAATAATTTTAAATAAACAGACGCATTTATTTAAATATAAAAGTTAATGTTAAAGAACGATTAGACTATTTCATGATATCGTCCCCTGGAATTATTTTTTAAATGTGACCCTTCAATATTTGTCATATGTTGACCTGTATACAGTTTAACACTTGATAAATCATGATAGTGTTTGTCACAAATGACTTACTGTGACTTCAGACATATGCTACTCAAAAGAGGTCAAGGGTCAAACTTTGTATAAGCATAAACTAGTATAATCGATTTTGCTGTTTGAAGGTTTGTGGAAACTAACCGTATATTTTTAGCAGGGTGTTTTCATGCAATATTTTTGCTACTGAAAATTTATCAATGACCTTAAAAGTCAGGTGAAAACTTAATGCTGAACGTTAGTGAATTTAAGGGAAATTTGCTTCACATATATTCCTCAAAATATGAAATTTATGACGTATCGGCACAAGCGGCATTTGCACGTGTTGTTCATGATTCTCATCTTAGACATGCACACGTTGGCATGTGACGTTAGCGCTAACATGTTATCATGTAGATTTCAGATGCACTGCTTCTTGTTAATAAAATAGGAGCATCACTATGTTTGACCCTCAACTTCTTTTGAGTAGTATAACATTACTATTCATTAATAACGAATAATGTATACAATCCCCAATAATAATCATCATATATAATGACTCGTATTGAAAACTATAACTGACAGGAAAAGGACATGATAATTAAAGATATATATCTGCCTTGTGCAGGTTTTTTTTTTATAAATGTGCGTAGTAAGCGCATGAATGAATAAATAAACTGCAACTGTCGTCGAATTGTTGAGCTACAGTGGTTTTGTTGCAGGTGAGAAGGCTGAACGAGTAGAATACTTCTCAAACACTTTAACACAGAGTACGCTAGGCGACCTTTTAGCTGGGATAATGTCGCTAGAGTATACGAGACACCACTGTATGTTATCAGATAAAGTCGATACGCTTTGCAAGTTTTTTACTGTCTCGTACCAGGTCAAGAGTCCTGACTCTGTAATACGTTCTCTATAGATCAAGAAAATCAAAATAATCTTTTCGTCAGTTTTTATATCTGAGTGTTACGATGTGCCAGAGGTCAACATTTCGACTCTAAAAGTTTACATGTTTTATCAGGAGTCATCGGACTTAAGGCAATTTATTTCTGTGTACATTTCAGCCAGGAAAACCCTGGATTTATAGGCAATAAGATACAGAAATGTTTAAAGTTATGTATAAAAATGGGCGTGCCGTCAAATTTACAACTTGATTTCATAGTTTATCTACATCAGAATAACAGTAAAAACCGAAAGGAAGATCACATCTGATACCGCTAAATATCATTAAGGTGTTTCGTGATAACGACAATTTAAGACAACGTAATCTACATGTTTTGAAATAAATATATTTTTGGGAGACACGCTTCAGACGTTGTCTGATGCCATTATGTAATCAACACCAGTATTTCCTTCATCTTGTCTTTTATAAATTACTAAGTTTAATTATAGTCTTTCCTTGAGTTGGTGTTCAAGTATCGGCGTTTGCCTGTATAATTAAGTCTGGTCAACTCTGTCATTTGCACATCGATCTGTCAACAGCGTTGAGGTGACCTGGGCAGGGTTCTTTAACTCGGGATGCGGTAATGATGACTTCATTCAACGGAAGTCGTTTAATTGATTTTCATCACAACCAATTAAGTATTAATTGTACCATGTCAAAACACCGATGCTATTACCAAAACACACAGAACACTATCACCATTCTCCTTTTACCACACTGGGTGAATCAAGATGCATGCTGGGATTGTAAGGCTGGTAACAGGTTTGGAATACATTGTAAAATCATTCGTTTAAATCTTTTCAAAGCAACATTGTTTCACGGCTTTTAGGATATTTTGAATCGACACGCTTATATATTATGCCAGGTAAGTAAAATTACTGCAAGGTAAAATCGAAATTTGATGACATATATGCACCGACATATTAAGCTTTTTTAATCCCAAACCACTGAGTTATCTCCCCTGCAGGAACCGTAGTTTCATTATTGTATTGGTCCTGTATCTATACTTCGTCCAAACAATTAATCAAGAACAAGAACTTGAACCTCATTTTACTCCGTGTTACTTTTACTCCTCTATGCGTATCCATTAAGGGCAGCTATTGGGAGGAAATGTATGGAGAGGAGTAACCATTTCTTTCGCTCTATCAGATCGTGGACCCTATATACACAATATATGTATTAAAGGTCCATGATCAGATGCATATCTTTGAGCAATTTTTCAATAAGGGTTGTGATACAAGACAACTCGAATCCCAGCGTCATGCACCTGAGTCGGTTCATTGAAGACAGCACAGAGCATACAAGAACTGACAAAACAGAGCACGAACAGAACAATAATGTTAATATCAATTATATAATTATATATTTGTAAATGACAGGACCTTCTTTCGAGTATAGCATGGCGAGTGAATAAGATAATTTTCTGATAAACATAAGTCAAAACACAGGAGAAAATATCCCAAATTTTTGCCTCTTTTATAACAATCGCGTAATAAATGGGATATTTTCTTTCTAAGTGATACCTTAATTCTCCAACCATGAACTGAGTGGTTGCATACTAGTTCAATTGGAGTGACAGCGGACAAACAAGACATTCACCATATGTCATCACTTACGCTGCATTTTGTACGTTTTCATTCTTTGATAAATCCAAAGTGTTAATTTCAAATCCATCCATGTTAAGACACCGTAGTAGGCTGTCATCCAGACTCCGAAGTTTTATTATAATAGAGACAAGTATATAGTCTAGATTTAGTCTAGGCACATTATCTTGGATTGATTATGGTACAATATAAGTCAACTTAAATGACTAAAATATAGTCTCGGAAGTAGGATTATTAGTTCTAAAACAAATATGAAATTGAAATGATATATATTTGTAATAAAATAAATAAGATCCCAAAGAGTATTCTCATTTCAGAAGTTGCAGCTATCTAGACTGGGAAAATATCTAGACTGTATGCTCGT
The DNA here is from genome assembly GCA_031471655.1 of Diodora aspera. Classification (NCBI taxonomy): domain Eukaryota; kingdom Metazoa; phylum Mollusca; class Gastropoda; order Lepetellida; family Fissurellidae; genus Diodora; species Diodora aspera. The sequence continues at coordinate 6,306 of JAUELE010217975.1, read as the reverse complement.
CTCTGTTATAATAAAGATTCAGGGTCTGGATGACAGACTATACGCATACATGACTATTGATTTTGAAAACATCACTGACTGAAATTACGAAGTTTTGATTTCTGTCAGTATTCAGTGCATTCCATAATGCAGCTGACGCATATGTTCGACCCATATCTCGGAGCGAATACCAAAACAACATATATACATGTTTATTTATAGCCCTATGATGGAATGATATAAATTCTAACATAAAAAAAATTCAGATGTTCATATTTCGATCATTTATGAAACTCAGCATTATAGAATAATGTAAAATCATGATAATTCACGGAAGCCCGAGCAAGTCTGCAAAGGTATCAACAATACTGTACGGAAAGTTCATGTTGAAAGGAATTAAGTTGGATACCAGCATATATATGATGTTATTGTTCTGCTTATTGGCACTCACAAGACCTGGTATTATATATATGGTTTTTCAGAACTAGTTAAACAAGATTGCATGCATAACGTTTTCTCTCACAATTAGTCGTACAGTTATTCACAAGCATCCTTAAAGGTTGATTTACATGTATATTAGTCATAAATAAGGAAAAAAAACATTGTTATTATGATGTTTATGAAATAAGGACTTAACATTTAAATGTTTGTTTGAAGTGCAAAATATCTCACTACATGCAGGATTCTGTTGTTGATTATTTTCAATATAATAATACTGATTACAAAACGAACAGCATGAACCTTTGTTGGCGATTTTCAAAATCACATGATCCGATTGATGTCTGCAAGGGGTCCAATCCTTCACTAATGTCAATTTTCACTTCAAAACAAAACAAGGTAATTAATATTACAGCATTAAAACGTTGTTGTTGCTATAGCGTGAGAAATAAATGTATTTTGCCAAATGTCCTGAATAAAAAAAAAATGTACATAAATTGGAAAAAAATCGAGTGGACAGGACATGCAGTATATATACATTCAGCAGGGGATTTGTGAATACAAATTTTGCAAAATATATTATTTTACGAATACACATATTTCAAAATGTATATTTTTCTTTACGAGATATTTGAAAAAAGGTTTTTTGAACATGCACTGGAAACATGTCTTTACATGTCTGTGCTGTAATAGAATGTAAATAATACAATACAAAAATCCTGAAAATGTTTCATTGTTTTAAATTAAAAGATAAAACAATTCTTTGAAAGTGAAATATCACGTGCTCTTCATTCTGTATGTTTCAAATGAAGAGTGGTGTTTTTTGTTGAAATTCTAAGATTCTAAGATTACTGACATATCAAATTGTTTCAATTCAATTGGGAAACCCTAGTGTAACTTCTGTTCTCTATTTCTTGATGCAAGTAAAGAACAAATTGATTGACTGTAGCTGAATACAGTGAGACCATTCAAGCCTATTTATGGCTTCTTCGCTGATTCTAAATCACAGTGCATTTGGATCCAATATTTCTTTTTGTAGTTTGTATATTTAAATAAACATGACACCAAAAAGATTCCGCTAATTATTTCAAGCGATAGTGAACTTAAAGTAAATTTAAAGCATGCTTAAGGTAAATTTAAAGTAAGCCTAAAGTAAATTTAATTTAAATTTAAAGTTAACTTAGAGTAAATTTAGAATACACTTAAAAAGCAAACTTCGACTTACAATACGTTGTTACTTGCTGCATTTCTAGCCTTATCATTCACCTGAAATGTAAACGTGATATTGCTGGCAACACTGTACACATTTTTTCAGTTCAGAGTCGAGTTTCAGTTTCTAAAATGTATACCACTCGTTCACAGTTTCCGTTCAAATTCGATTTATTTGAATATGCACAGTCATGCGTTACGTTTGGGGATCACTTTGCATGTGCATCATTGGAATTAAGCCTATCGTCATCTAAGCCAGTCAAGAAACAGTGGAATGAACATGCCCCTAATAACGCACATGACCTCAACAATATTTCTTATCAAAATCACATAAATACATCTGAATAATTTACTAACATTTATATTTAACTACGAGAATGTGTTCAGAATTCTAAAGGTTAACTATTGCAATTCGCAAAGATAATATCTTAGTTTCGTCACGAAGTTTAAAAACATTTCTTTTCAAATTGGGTTATTTTGCCATTTTATGTAGGTTAGTCTTACCACACTGCGAGTCCTCCTGTTGCCACAAGTAAAAGCGTTTTCAATGAAAACGTGAACGTTCAGTGTTTATAGAATGGGAAGTTTGTTTACTTTCAATTCATCTATTCCAACCCTTTGCTACAATATTATCGAATATATCTTCATATAAGTTCTTATAGTTTCAGATAAGTTACTATCATTGTCCTTGCTTTCTTATCGCCGATTGGAACTCATATCTCGCCACAGAAGACTGGTTGGTGTTAAGGTTCTTTCTGTAGTAGATCGATATGGTGCAACTGAGATGGGCTGCTGTCAGAACTGCGCTATAATAATGTTATTACGTGGCTCGGTGTGAGTATTTAGCCAAATACTCTGACACTGATTTCTTTATTGTGGTAAATCTAAACAAAACCGTGTGAACTATTGCCTTCAAGCCTTGTATAGGTTACCCTGGAACTAACACACTCGTTAATCGTGCTTGTGGCAAAATGCGAGTTTATTTAGCTATGCTCATTTTGACAAAATTGCAGTGACGCTTATTAAAGTGTTTCCCTATAACAATTAAAGCCTTTCCGAGCGTGACAATGACGTAGAACATCCTTTCTTATCTCCGGGTACATCGTCAAAACCCGTTGGCATTTAGAGTCTATCGAGATAACGATAAAGATCGGTCAGAGATGTTCCAATTGTGCTGACCTTTGCCACTGGCTAAACACCATTTGTCGCGAAAATAAACATACTGTACAGTTGTTGTACGAGACAACTAACGGACTGAAGGGATTTGAAAACACCCCAGGGCAGTGGAGAGCGTGTCCGGCCTTAGGGACTGGGATCGTTCTCCTGCTCATCTGCCTTTGGGCTATGGATGCCATGTGCCTTCGATGATTCGCTGCGAACCTTCTCTTTCTGGACTACATCTTTTACTGCTTCTAGACATCGCTTCATTTTCTGATACATATACCCGGAGGGAGGGATTTGTAACAGTTCGAGGGGTCATCTTCGCCTCTATAAACAACCGTGATTAGGTCATGTGGTCAAGTGTATACAACTCAAGTAGGCGATGACCGTTTTGACCAAAGGCGAGAAAACAAGTGACAAAGATGTGTTTAGCCGCGTGACGCCACTCTTATGCTAGTCTAGACAACTCCTCCTTTATTAAACACGTAAACATATACCCACCAAAATAAAGTGGCTTAATTTGATTACCAGGGCTGGTCGAAAGGGTTGTGCACCACTAAGGCGCAACAATTTTGAACACATTTTCACATCCACACTTACCCCAATTAAGAAGGTTAATATACCCGTCATTTCGTTTCAGTAGTTCTTGAACACGAACCTTCTGGCAAAGAAACTTTATGCTCCAGTAGACTGTCATTCGACCAAATTGGCTTACTTAAACACAACATAAAAAAAACTTAAAAACCGACCTACTCCGGCTAAAAAGAAGGAGTAATGCAGGACAATAAAATCTATCACATCCTGAATGGTAAGATGGTTGTATAATAATTTATGAAAGGTTTAATGCATTTCATGGGCGCTATGGAGAGTCAAATCTTAGCATCGTCTGGACGAGGCATTGTTGATGTCAATATAAGCGTGTCGTACCAACAAGGTTGTTTGTTTTACTTGTGGCATTAAATCTTATCTGTGGCAATTTTTCAAACATAAACTTTTATTGGAAGAATATTTTCGAATTATAGTCTGCGGAATGGCAGTACAAGTCGTTGGATTCGTTTGCATTAATGTGATGGATGATTTTATGTTTGATACGATTAAGGATAAATTAAAATGCGTTTTTTTGCACAAAGAGTCACTTTGTAATTTCAGTGAAATGAGTATAACATAGAACTTTAATTTCCTGTCTGGTATTGCCAATTTCTGTTTTATATTCGAAATACGTCATAAAACCTTTATCCATTATCTTTAAATGTGCATTACGAAGATTTATATATTCAAATACTAGTACATGATACAGATTGGTTAAATCTGATGGAGATTTAACTGGAAAGCCTGACACGGCCAGCTGTGATTTGATGGGGCGAACCCTGCTTTGGCTGGTATTTATAAATCGAAGGTGCATGGTCTCGTATAGACTTTTGTCAAGACCATACGGCTGTATGTATAAACTTTCTTCAATTTATATACGTAATATCGAAGACAAATTATTATTCCTGGGACTATATTGCCTTTCTTAGCTGTGCCTTAGGCAGGGCTATGCAGAGATGGCTATGGTAGAGTGAAATGTTCAGTTTTCTATGCCTTGACTCAGGGTCTTGACAAAAGCCTAGGGTTAGCCTTATAAGGGTTAAAGAGTTCCAGTTCAGTTTCACCCACTCGCATGGATTTTAACCCTTTCGTCGTAAATGTCAAACAAGAAAAACAAGGTGTAGGTGTGGAAATGAGCTCAAAGGTTTGAAAACGGTTTCGGTAATTTCTTGAACTCTGGCCTCAGTGATGTAAAAAGGCTGGCGGCCAGCGCTGGTAGAGGATATTGAGCCGGATGACGTCCCCCGGAGGCAAGCGACGTCCCCGTGACGTACACCGTTACTAATTACTGGATCAATTACTGCCATATTGACACGGGATGAAAACGAGAGCGGGAGACACCTGAGATGTGTCGAGTTACAGAACAATACAAATTTATCAGCAGTTTAATCAGCCTCTTGGGAGATTTTACGATGATTAAGGTGATTTAGTGAGACTGTTTTATCCGAGAAAATCTGCTGTATTGGTCGTTCTTATGTCCGTGTCAGGTGGTGACTTGTTACGCCAGATGCTCGCTTCGAGGGAGCCATCAGAATTCATTTATCCGCAGTTCTTGTAAACATGGAGCGATCTGGAAATTTGCTAACAGAGCAAAGCTTCAAATCATTGAAATGTTACAATTGTGAACACATGCGATGACGGCTTGATGTTTGTAGTCACCACAACAAAGTACCCATTGATGAAAAACTTCTACCCTACATAAACATTTCTACTCAACTGGAAATGTTACCTTTATAATTTCGTTCTTGCTACGTTGTAGATTTTAACACTGTTCTCAAGCACACAGTAAGAACTGAAAAAATAAAACCATAAAAGCTGCCTGTTGTTATATGCATATATACACGTGAGCATTAATTAAGCACCACCCATTTTCATGTTATATGATTGTGTTCAACTCAATGCAATTGTCATTCAGAATATGGAAACCCGAGATTTGGTTATAAACCCGTTATAATACCCGTTACAATAACCGGTGATATTTAAATATCAGTGGTTGGGTTCTTTGGTTTAAACCCATTTGGTTGCAATCAGCAATTATTTTGGGTGGTGCTTAATTAATGCTCATGTGTATATAACATGTCGCTCAGGAGGGAGTTGTCCACCCCACCCTGCCCCAATAATGCAGGTATTCTGCATCAAAAGCAAGCCCTGTCCACGATGACAAAGCCAATACATAAACAACTGAAGCATCCACTGCCACTTCCTGGTGACTTGCACCAAGACGCTCAATCATCCATCCTCTAATCCTATTTTCAAATAGTTGTCAAGCCGTGACACTTCGTTAGTGACCACGCATCCAGTTGGATTTTAATTAATTTAAAAATCAATTACCAAGTAGCATCACTTCCTTTTAAGCTTCCTTGTAATTCAACTTGCGCTCGGAGAGACACACGTAAAAGTCAAACGACAACAATAATCGGTCAAGAACTGGATGCAAAAATTTCAAAACAAACATAAATCCCAGAACAGCAGACGACTGCTTTTGCATTGGTTGTGATCAGTTGTCAGGAAAAGCTAATCAGTTAGAAACAGAGACAGTTTCCCAAATACATTTTTTCTCTCTTGCATTGATTTTAAAACAGGTACATGTTTATTGAATCTGGTGTTTTCTCAACTGAATTTCCCGAAATCAACGATCCAGATCCATTTCAGTCACCTTTGTGACAAGCATTGGGTTACCGAAACCCTTTTCTTTATTTTTTAAAACCTTTTATTCATATTTTGCAACATTTTCGTCAAGGTGTGTAATAGGCTCGCATTATTTACATTTAGACTACGTAGGTACCTTCAAAGTTTAACATGATCATGGTCACATCGGAGTGAGTGAGAGTGGTTTGGGGTTTTACGGTAAAAGTTCTAAAATTTCAAACTTCTAAAATTTCGAAGGTGCTATTTCTGTCAAAATAATCAATTTATTTAACCTCTAAAAAT
>JAUELE010217974.1:0-33581 GCA_031471655.1 Diodora aspera | reverse complement strand
TAATTTTTCTTAATACATTATTTTAGAACTCTTATTTAGCTAATATATGCACTCATTAGTTCATTTTACAAAAATAAAGTGCAGTTTCAAATTTGAAAATAAAAGAAATTACAAGTTGTGATAACTGTAATCATGCTTGTAGTTTAAATTCATATGATTGTCTGTTTTAATTAACTCTCGACAAGAAATAGTTAAAAGAATCGGACAAAATCTCCAGACGGAGGTGAGAATTAAAAAAGACGAGTTTAACCCACTTGTGAAACACATCTCAAGGGACAGTGATGGTTTGACTTTAGCCAATTGGGGTATTTGTCCACATGCCATCAATTTGCATGAAAACAAGAAATCTGATTAAATACGAAAGAAGATCCCAAAGCGTATCCAGCTCATGACTTGAATTCACTGCTCTGGCAGATCATTATGTAAGCTCTGACAACACCAAACCTAAGACACAACAATAACAAACTGTAAAATGACATTCGTTCCCTAGCAACATGCTCTTGAGAGAGGCCTTGTTATACCTGGTTGTTGGATATTTGTAGATCAAACAAAAATCGGGATATTGTATAATGAACCTGCTGATGCAGACAAAGGAAATATTGATTTTATGTCGGCCGTAGATCACAGTACGTGCATTACATAGGTTGGTCGTGCATTGAAAACATCATCATGGTAACATTCCGCTTGCGGTAGCCATGATTGCATTGTACACACCTTAGCAACCAAGATTTAAAATTCGCACTTCACATCTGTTTGATGGGAATTTTCTTAAGTATTTTTCTGTTTTATGTTCTTTGGAGAGAAATAGCAAGCTTTTTTTTTAAATGTATTCTATTGCATAAAGATATTGTGATATTATTTCAAACAGTTTGAGACGCGGATTCCACAAAACAAAAAAGAACACAAACGTTAAAGACTACTTTTGTCAAATGTAAAAACATATATATAGCAGCGAGAATGTATAGCAGTCTTACCTTTTTGAAAATATATATGGGATTCAGAGAATGTAGATATGTTTATACGATCGTTACTTCAGTGGGCCAGTAACTAGTGTTATATAAACGTATTGTTTTTCTTAATATTTATTACGAAATAGGCCTCATGTATTGATATTTTATGCGCATGCTCATCTAAATCACCCTTCTTCTGTGCTACAATGTAAATGTCAAGAATTGTATTTGCATGAGAGCATCGTTACTCCCTTAATTGTCTGTAGTGGTATGATCATTTATGGACGAGAAGGGAAGGTTATAGAGGAGGCCTGAAGGAACAAGCTAGATAAACTAGAAATTAACTATTAGTATGTAACTATAGGGGCATGAGCTACAGCTCAGTGTTTACCGTGTACTGACGAATCAACGTTTACCCGGAGGTTAAAAGTATATACATGTAAACTAGGTTTTTACAGTGGAAATGTAAGTACTAACATTTCGGCCTTAAGAAAAGTCTTAAGTCTTAAGGTACATAATGTAGACATCAGCATATAAATTTAGCATAAGGCTAAGGTTAAAAAAAACAACTGTCGGAGTTTAGCATAAAGTTAAAATTACGCAAAAACGTCGGTAAACATTTGGCATACAAACAAAAGTACGTAAATCAAAGTTAAGCATTTTGCATGAAACTACTGGCACATAACAACGAAGGTTAACTTTTAGCATAAAACTGAAAGAACATACAAGATAGGTCGGCATTTAGCATAAAACTGAAAGTGCATAAAACAAAGTTCAGGATTTAACATAAAACTACTTGTACATAAAACTACTTGTACATAAAACTACTGGTACATAAAACTACTTGTACATAAAACGGAGGTTAACGTCTTGCATAACACTGAAAGTACGCACAGCAAAATTAAGCATTTAACATAAAACTAAAGATACATGAAGAAATACACAAATCAGAGATCAGAAACGAGGATTGCAATATCACATACAAGTAAAAGTGCATGAACTCAAAGTTTCAACCGATCCTATCTGGAGAAGTCACGTCTCTCCATAGAGCATAGCTGTCAGAAGTACTTTTTCAGAAAACAAAGTTTGACACTATTGATTTGTTAAATATTGATATTTGTAATGATTTACCGACATGCTCTCTCAGAGTCAATGCATATTGTCAGTTAAACAATAAGTGTTGATAAAGCATTGAATACAATGATCTGCTTCGTTTCTGTAAAGGAAGCCATTCAATAAACGACAGTTACATACTATTGATACAAGAATTATTTTTAAGTTATCGATACAACTGTATGATGTTCACAGCCAATCAACAACGAGTAAGAAAAAATCCCCTGTTGATCTCCTGTTTATCAAAGATACTTTATAAGGAACGCTGAACCGTGGAAATTATTCTATGCTGGTTGTTTCAAAGTTTGAACCTGAAACCTTTTGACGTTTATGTTTTGTAAACATTTTATAAAGCTATAAACTACTTATAAATGCCTATAATTTACCGGTTTTAAATATGAAATCCTTTTTTCCTCATACCTATTTTTATCTACTCTTCTGGGTATGTTTGAAACGCTGAACCATAACTCACAGCTTTTGTGAACGTGTTATAAGCATAGTGACGTCATAGTGCCCATACGCTGTACAATAATTCAAAGCTTTTATGAACGTTTGAAACATCTATTGACGTCAAAGTGCCACTCATACGCAGGGAAATCGCTACTGACTAGAGAATAGGAGATAACAAAAAAGACTCCAAGAGCCTCAAACCGGAAATGGCAACATTTCAGAAAGAGACCAACGGATAGTTGCAATTAAGAACGGAAGTTTTGTTTCGTTCCTGAATTTTTAAAACCTCGAGTTGCTGTGAGAATTCTGGATCTTTGAAACCTTGTTTTGAGTTTTCTATTGTTAATGTGCATATATATAGTTCTCAAAATTCTTAAAATGCAGATGAAATGGCGTTCTGTCTGTTACATGCATATTCAATTGCGAATCAAGCTGTGGAGGTTTATTGGATTTAGAAAGAATATTCTTTCAGGCATCGGCAATTAAAAATATATTGCACTTGTGAAGCAATAGCTAACACAACTTTTATTTCACAGATATGCAAAACTTGCAAGCCATGAGAAAAAGGCGTCGGAATTGTGATGCGACGATGGTCAGGTCGAAAGTTCGATCCTGCAGCCAGGGTCGTGCTGTAGCCTTGAATAAGGTACCTTACACCACTTGTCCCAGTTGACATGGCTGAACATGGGTATTGGCGCTGCACTGTGGCGATAACCATCCGTAAGGGTGACCATTTCTTGTGGTGTTATTATTATTTAATTCCTTTTGTTTCTCGTTTAACCAAGTTTGCGGGGGATACAGGAATGATCTCCATCCGTCCATTCGTCCGTCTGTCACAACTTTGTCCAGAAGATTGCGGAGAGATTGTTTGACATATCCGTTTAAAATTTGGTACACTCACCAGTCACGCTCCACAGATTTTGCTGTTTGATTATTGCTGTTTCCTGGGAACTGTAACGTGACTGGCCATGAGAGTCAAACGGCGGGGGATATAGATGACTATATCTGCCTGTTATTTTTGTGGATGAAGTTAACCAAATGTTGATGAACATGCGTCACGCTGACTGAACGTAACTGAGTTAATATTGAACGTCACAATTTGAGCTTTTAAGCAACCGTTTACGAATTTAGCTTAAATCCAGAAATTCCTCTTTTACAACTTGGTTGGGGTCACAAAGAGTTGATAATAGCTGAGCTCCGTAAAATTACATCTGAGCCATCGATGATGGCGGTCCAATGGTAGCAGCTGATTCTACCAAATTGAACTTGATGGAATGATCATCAAGCAGAACGAGAATGTGACCAGCATACACGTACAGGCAACCTACGCTTGTAGTCACTGAACTTGTCTAACAATGCGTTGTTAGTATACTGACGTCCAACTGAAACGATACAAAGACAATAATTACGGCGTTGACCAACTTCTGTTTTTGGTGCCAAGAAAGAAAGGTTGCAATATCTAGTAATAAGTTGTAACTTATTATAAGGGGAACCTAAATAGAAAATCGGTTCATAATTCAATGTACTGTATTTGCAACCATATACAACCTCTGAGGTATTACATACTGCAAACAGGGACTTACCCTGTACTGTATAAACGTGTGTAATACTTACAATGCCTTGTTATAGCGATATGCATTAAAGTTTAAGAACAGAACCACACATGCATAAATACATGAACTGAATCAAGCTTTGTGTCCTTACCAGTGTATTGATTTCCATGTCAAGTTATCATCATACCGTATAAACCTAAGAGTACACGTTGAAATGAATAGGTTATGTTTTGTTGCAACTGATATCGAGTTGAAGGATGAACTGATTTAAGGTTCCGGTGACTTATAGGGGCAAATGTTCAAGTGGATAGGGTATGTCTTCTTGCCTCTAATATTGAGTTGAAGAACGATGTCAGGCTATTTCACCTCCATCGTGAAAAGTGAAAAGTAATTATAAGTTGTACGTTCACTTTTAGATTTGACAGAGTGACAATCACTATGCCCAAATAAAGGTTACGATGCCAAACCAGAAACATAGGGCATACTGGTGATCATCGTGACATATCTTGGGCAAATGGAAATAATATGATTACATATCTACTGGGGAGTACAGGCGATCAGATCTAATGGTTTCTAATGGTTGGCGTGAATAGGTCATGGCGCACTATGGCGTTAGAGAGGCGGAGAGTCAAAACAGAAATTAGGATTTTGCAGCCAACGTAACAAGTATCGACTAAAACCACCTCTGCTGGCCAGACATGCATGAATTCTTCGAGGCAAGCTTCTGATCAGTCGATCAGTGTCAGCTTGACTCAGGGAAAACAGGTGTAAATGAACATTCTTATTCTGTCATCTGTTTTCGTTTGTATTTACAGTACCGGTACTCATCAAGTGTCACGTGACCTATTGAAATATAACTTAATCAAGTCATTTGTACAGATCGTATGATCAGATGTTATGTAGTTGTGGGGTATTGTCAACTTGCCAATCAGTGTAAAGTTGTATGTTGAGGGAAGATAAAAATATCCACAGTTCTATAAATGTTAATACTGTGTATTTAGCAATTCATCAAATCTCTTTGTCAAAATTCATAATTTGATTGTATGGTAGCATCAAGGAAGAGTCTTTTCAATTCGGATCATGTTTGCTTCATGGAAGTACTCAATATGCCATACATAATGCAAGCATTCTCTGAGTAGCAAATCCATGGAACACAGAAGCTTGATGAACAGAACGAGACACAACAATCGTCCGTCATGCTCTGAAAACCGCAAAATTAAATCAACATGAAAAATGTATGTAGGTTTATTTGTGAAGACATTTCAAATATTGATGGTATAGACTGGTATTAATGAATAGGAAAGAAGGGCGTGATACAAACGTATATTGACTTTACATAATGTATAAGGAATATAATCGCCTCGGGACCACTTCCTGTCAGCTGATTCAAATGAAACTGTAGTCAAGTCTTTGAAGACAAACTTACCATCATTAAATTGAACTGAACGGGGGATATTGACGAACATACTTCGTCCCGTTAACTGTGTCCATGAATTGGAAAATAAGTTGCAATATTTCATATGCTACAGTTGTTGTCCTTGGTGGACAGAAACATTTCCTTACCAGATAGCACGTCTTGGTCGGACTAACAGCGGCCCACCCGCGGCTTCATCGCCGGTCCGACAGAGGTTGGACTGGATGGCTCGGTCGGTTTTCCGGCGGTAAGCTTCTGCCAGTGACAAACACGGTGGACCGTTTCAATAGGATTTTTCTATGTCAGCTTTGATGGGTTTCCACCAACAGAATGAAAGTAAAAGCCTTTTTATGTAACAAAAATACTCCCACCAGCGGTATGCCGATGTCTGATCGACCACCCAATCACCGTCAGCACGACGTCGGCCCACCGATATAGATGTCGGGCCGGGCCCACCGATATAGATGTCGGGCCACTGGTGTTGTGCTGTATGGTTCGGCCCAATAATTCGTCCAACATGGCTACAAACAAGCACCAACAAATGCAATAAGCAATCACTTATTATTTCAGTTCATTGACACATGTAGACCGTGTCCTAATCAATAATACAAATGTAGGTACATGTAGGAGATTGTCAGCGATTTGACTTTTTGCGTAAGAAGCTTCTCTGTTGCTGATACATTGTCTCTCTGGAAGGGTGTTATTTGCTTGCACAACTTGAAACCCCCTTTAGCGATGTATATTCTCTGCTTTATGTTGAAAAGTGCTCTAGAGCTCTAAAATAGGTCTGATGTTATCTGGGTGAAATAAATAGCATAAAGTGTCGTTCATATATTGTACAAGTGTATACCCTTTGTCCCGGCTGATGCAGACGGTAATATTTTCTACTTTCAAATAGCCAGCCTCATTTCGAACCTTTCTCTGAGGTTTTACCGAAGAATGTGCTGTCGCTTTCCCAATGCTGTCCGAATATGTGCCGAATGCATTTATTGGCAGGTGTAAAGTTTCCGATGGTTTACGAATATTTTCAGGATTCTGTCGGAAAGTTTGGAATGCTTTTAAAGTATACTTTTTCACCCGGTGCATAACAAGTTAAATAGTGATGTATATAATTGTATGTATTTATAGTTCCATAAGTTGTTTTTTGACCAAGTATCCAACTTTATAAATCATGGAAACGTGCTGCTTCAGCCCGAATCTCGAGCGTAAAGAACGTAAAGAACACATCACAAACTGACATATTTAGAACATTTCATACACTCTTAAACAAGTAGGGGATATTGGAATTTCAAGGTAAATAACAAAATAATGACTGTTTGGCCGATAACGGGGGCATTACGCACTATTGACGCAAACATGCCAACTTTCAATTTCTGTTTCTTACCCATTCCTTCTTTCATGGACCATGACAGCACACGAAACTGTTTGGGTAATGAAATACCAGGTGAATTATTTACTCAATTCCTTCTTTGTAAAGATACATTTTGTTTGGGACCAATTATTATAATCATTAGTTTGTTATTGACCTTGCAATTTCAATATTCCCTACTTTCTCCAAGAGTATATGAGACATATTTCTCTAGAGGGTTAAATATATATTTTATTTACTTTAGGATTAGTTTAATAATGTATCCGTCACATACAAATAAAACCTGAAGTCTCATACTGAGCTCCTCAGTACAATATTGATCAGGTTCTGGGTTTGCAGATGTTTCAAAGTTCAAACATCGCAAGAAGCCCGCAAACCAACGAGTATAATACCTGGATAAAACTGCCTAGTGTCGGTACTTTACCTGGAGCGCCATGTCAGGAGTATAATACCTGGTGTACACTGCCTAGCGTCGGTACTTTACCTGGTGTACCATGTCTGGAGTATAATACCTGGAGTACACTGCCTAGCAATCAGTACTTTACCTGGAGTGCCATGTCTGAAGTATTATACCTGGAGTACACTGCCTAGCGTCAGTACTTTACCTGGAGTGCCATGTCTGGAGTAATAATACCTGGAGTACACTGCCTAGTTACGGTACTTTACCTGAAGTGCCATGTCTGAAGTATTATACCTTAAGTACACTGCCTAGCAATCAGTACTTTACCTGGAGTGCCATGTCTGGGGTATAATACCTGGAGTACACTGTCTAGTTACGGTACTTTACCTGGAGTGCCATGTCTGAAGTATTATACCTGGAGTACACTGTCTAGCGTCAGTACTTTACCTGGAGTGCCATGTCTGGAGTATAATACCTGGAGTACACTGTCTAGTGTCGGTACTTTACCTGGAGTGCCATGTCTGAAGTATTATACCTGGAGTACACTGCCTAGCGTCGATACTTTACCTGGAGTGCGATGTCTGGAGCGTAATACCTGGAGTATACAGCCTAGTGTCGGTACTTTACCTGGAGTGCCATGTCTGGAGTATAATACCTAGAGTACACTGCCTAGTGTCGGTACTTTACCTGGAGTGCCATGTCTGGAGTATAATACCTGGAGTACGCTGCCTAGTGTCGGTAAATTACCTGGAGCGCCATGTCAGGAGTACCTGAGTGCAATACCTGGAGTGTCATACCAGGAGCGTCATACCTAGAGTACAATGCCTAGAGTGCTATGTCAAGAGTACCTTAATTACCTTGAGTGCAATGCGCGGAGTACCAAGCCTGGAGTTCCAAAGCTAAAAAAACCCAAATCTGGAGCACCAAGCCTGTAGTGCCATTATTTGAGTGCCATGCCTTCAGTATCAAGCATAAAAGGCAGATGTTTTGCAGTGTAGGTGTCGCTGCTCAGAATATATTTACACTTTACCGAGGACACAAAAATCACGTTTTCACGACTGAAAATAAAACCTCCTACGCGTAAGCCTGAGACGATCGAAATCCCGAACCGTTTCGGGTTATTTACCATCATTCTCAACTTTTACCAGAACATGCAAATCCGTTTCTGCACTGCCAGAAATAGAAGAAATGACATATTGACCAAAATGTGCCAGACTTAAAAACCCGAGTCGAATTTCTTCTCTTTCGTCTCAGACTTACCGTCGGTCCCAGTTAAAGTCATATTTTCTTACAAAGAAATGAAATACCGCTCTGCCGGGCGATGACAAACCAATGCTTTTCCTCTCCCTCAAGTCACAGCCTTGGGCAATTTCCTTACCAGTTTGGTTGAACAGAACCATCGTAACGTAGTTATCGATCAAAAGCAGTTTGCCAATAAGCGTGGCCATGCGATTGGTTACAAATGAAGCCCGCAACGACAGCGAAGCGACAACCTTCCTCACTTTCCTGAATGGAACCGTTAGAAGTGCAGGCTCGAGCGAACCTCTGCCGTATCTCTCTAAGCCATTCTTGGTGATCTTTGGTCAAGAGTAGAGAGTGTTGTATTGAGAAACGTGTTTCTAAAAGATCAGTGTTGTTAAGGGTTCGTGATGTTCACGTGTATATGGATACCTTGCCGGAAACTAGAAGACCGTTAACAGATTTACAGGTAAGGTTGTGTGGTACAAGAAAACTTTGAGAGAGAGAGAGAGAGAGAGAGAGAGAGAGAGAGAGAGGGAGAGAGAGATACTTTGACCATTGTATCTTATATTCTTTTATTGTTTGTCAATCAACTATATGTCTCATCTATCTTGAGAACAATAAGAATTTTTACTTTAAAATATACATTCACAGTTGGGAATCTTACTTTAAAACTATTATATATAAATATTTTTACAACAAAAGAGAAGAAGCACTGCATATCTGATGATAACAACATGCTAGTTGTTATGGTCATGCATTACATGACATTCCATTCAAGAGAACGTAACGCTTAACTAACTGTTACGCATGAACCACCCAATTAGCCAATGTTTACTGGCAACAATAGTTGCCATGGCAATGTGGCCTCCTGCAGCTATTGTTTATAAGAATACACACCAAATGTCGCTCCAAACTAATGGAACACGGATAGTGCAAGTACATGTTTAATATTGCATAGATATCAGCAACAATTTTCATTGCACTTGTTAAAATACCATCTGCAAGAAGATGGATAGAAGAATTAGTTTCGATGGTGAGATTTAGATTAAATATTTTCTAAAAATAAGAATCACTGTATAATTAGATAATTCTATGTTTAATATTGACCAAGTAACAACATTAAAGCAAAAGCCAAAAGATAATTTCGTAACGAAATCGAAATAAATTCAACACTTAGCTGGGGATGGGGGTGGGGGGGGGGGGGGGTAATATGAAGAGAAAATCAAACTGTAAATGCAAAAAGCTGTGCACGTCTTAGCAAGCTTTTTTTTATTTATCAGGTTTATTTTTGGACTACGGGTAAATTTACATGGTAAAGTGTAAAGTAAATGCTCTTCTAATTGATCGTTACAGCAAGGCGTCCACCTAACGCACACACACACACACACACACACACACAACAAGACACACACTCTTCCCAATCACGGTTACCAGCACTGAATTCAAATAAAACAAATCTCAGTATTACATCCTGGTTATAGATAAGTTCACGTTTAACTCCCTTCTCCATCATCCGATCAAGCGGCATTGATACAACGTGTAGCATTTATGAAACATTTCCTAAAATCCGGAAAATCAATAGCCTCCTCGAAGAGATGAATGCAGAACAAGTTTGATCATTTTCTGTCTAATATGCCCTGACAGTTTGCTGTTTGTCAGTTGATTTCGCAGTTGCTTGTAACATCGGTATTTCCCTCTTAGCAACAATTGTCACACGGGTTAAGCCTGACATTATCTGTAATGTCCATGACATTAACATGAACACTATTTGCATGGGTATCAAACACAGTTTTCGATTAATGCGGGATTCCGTCAAATGGCAAATACAATGGTAAGGACTGACCGGAGAGACTTGGTAGGGATTCAGTTAACTGAAGGTGCTTGGTTACGCTCAAGGCTTGCAAAGAATATTTCTTTTGTGGCATATGTCTTGTTCAAAAGATCACTTTAAAAGCGCTCTTCTGGATCTCAATACACTTATAAGATGTGAGTCACAGGAAATATAAACAGTTGATTTTACCGAATTTAAGGAGATACAGACCATTCAAAGATTAAAAATTTCAACTTACGTGTGCAACTTACGCAATGACAGATAAAGCAATTTGAGAAAGGGGGCACCTGCGGGGGCTTTTCCATGATAAGGGGGAGAGGCCCCAGCGAGGCTTATGCGTGAGGGCGTGTCCACCGCTGCAAAGAGCATCGCATATTGATATTCAACCATAAATAGGGGGCTCCGGGTCCCCTCCCCGACCTTTGGATCAGCGCTTGACTCGGTGCTTCCTGGCAGTGATCCATCAGAGGAAGTATCACTGCGCTATGACTCAAAACTGTGTCTGCGTCAAGTAAGAAAATAAACCAATATGGAACGTCTTGTCACGTCATTGTGATTTCATAAAAATATAAATAAATATTTACTGTACAAAAGGTATCCAATAATATGTATCCATAACATTTGTACCGCTAGAGTTACATTGTGGATAGTATCAGGACACAATAAAGTGACACGTCGGTAGCAATTACGAATATTGATTAATAATTGACGATATTTTAAAAATCAAATGAAAACATGTACATATTACATTATGTTGTCTCTTCTGAGGCACTTTAATTTCCAACGTAGTTCTATTGGACTAAAACGTGGAGGAAGAATATACCAGATTGTTTAAAGTTGTCGATATTACTCAAGGAGTTTATATTTCAAGTGGGTTTGGTTGTGTATTTTTTAAGTTAGGCTATTATTACAACGGAGATTTCCTTTTAAACACGAAAGAAGCGTGAAAGAGCTGAATGATCATGGTGAACGTTATCTCAAAGACAAAACTCCATAAAACCCCGCTGAAGAATGTATCTTCGTTTGCTGTTTATGTTACAGATCATTCGTGTACGATCAGATCTAAGCTATGAGTAACATTCAACTATCGAGGAAACATGTTGGAGTACTTAGCATCCGAATGGTAATTCTTATTAACTGGTAACAAATAGTGAAACCATTATATACTGACGTCCAAAAGAAAGTATACCAAATGATTTCAATTATGTTCCCTTACGTATTTATGCCATAGTTGATCAAAAGGATGCTTGGATTTTGGTGAGTGTAATTTGATTGATATTATCTCATTGATAAATCTGCTAAGTCTTGAAGGGATATCTCTTGTTTATCCAACGCATTTGTGAATTTATTCAGTAGTTTCTCAAAATCTTGGTATACTTTATTTTGAACGTCGGTATATGCCATTGTATATGCTCCACAACTTTCATTCCGTGAGTAGAACTCAGCCATGGAAACCCTAGTGTAGTCTAATACAACAAACACACTTCTCAACTCTTTTACGGCAACAATATAAATATATACACACTGCCAACAGGTATTCCGTCATCTGTGAAAGCTATATTTAAAAATATAAGGTCTACAGACTAGCCCCCCCATATATTTACTACGCTGTATAAAGTCAAACAAAAAGGTTTAATAAAAAGCTGTAATCAGTTGCAACTGTTTATATACTGACGATCAAAATGAACTTTACCGATTAGTTTTGAGAAATGGTGAAAAAGACAAAATCAAAAAGTGACGCAATCTTTCACTTATAAGCTTTAAGCATTTTACGATACGGTAACACTAATTTATATAATTTGCACAATACTCACAATTAAATGTTAACAGAATTATTCTCACACACTATTAATGGGTAGATTGTTTATGACAAATAAACGTTTCGGTATATTTTCTTATGATCGTCAGTAAAGATGAACGTTCAGCTGGTTACAGCTGATAATCGCATCACCGTTCACGTAATATTGCTTCAACAAGTTCCAAGCTATATTGACGTCCAAAAAAACTATACAGACTCTCAGAGACGACCAGGACATACAAACAAATGTTGGCTGTTTTCAGAGATATTTTCATGCAAGAGAGTATCGTGTGAACAGAATGAGCACCAAATAAAACTCTACATTTGATGAACAGTGACACAAAACTAGGTACATGTATTGGTAAAAGTTGGAGAATTGTCTCTGTCTAGTTTCTTTTGGACATTAGTATAGGTTGGATGTGCAAATGATATTCATTCAAGATGAGGTTGTTTTATCATGATGTGAAGTATAATTATGTACATTGGAAAACATCAAAAACCTTTTTGATGATGTCAACAAATATGGAGTTGAAATGAGTTGAAATCATGTGTGTATGGTCTCTTAAGATGAGGTTGTTTTGTCATGATGTGGAGTATAATTATGTACATTGGAAAACATCAAAAACCTTTTTCATGATGTAAACACATATGGGGTTGAAATGAGTTGAAATCATGTGTGTATAGTCTCTTTAAGACGTCAGTATATTTTCATTGAAGATTTTGTCACAATCTGTTACAGCGTAAACCCCTGTCGGTCGTAGACCCGTAAAATAATATTTACGTTCGTGTGTATAGCGCACCTTGGGTTCTAGAAGATAATTAGCCCAAACCATCCCACCTGCCTTTGTCTAGGTTGCATAGGTTATCTGACTCGTCTTGGCCGATGCTAGTAATTATATAATCCACTGACCTTGTATTGACATCTGTGGATGTGATAACAGTCGCAGAGTCTGTGTTAATCGAAAAGGAGGTTATGATAACAGTGTTACCACTTCTCCTCTTTAAAAGGCATGTTGGAGAAACGCTGAACAGAAACATTTCTTCTTTATATTTCCGTCCCAATATTACACTGTTAAAACTAAGAGTGAACTTTCGAAATATGTTCCCACGTTGTTCAACCAACTTTGAAGATTTCACCGATTTACAGTTGATATCGAACTAATATACTGATGGAAAGAAATAAATGATCGGTGGGTATAAACAGTTTTAAGTGAAATATCATCTCAAGTGTACTACGTCGATGTTAAAGGATCACCCGGATTCACGAAGGATGCACCAAATAATGACAGTTCATGTGGCGTTTGGCTGACAATCCCTCATATGTATCTTTGTTGCTTTACTTGTTTCCATCAGTGTATACCAATTTATTGGCTGCGAGTGCATCTTATAATCAGCTGCAACAAGTTAATCCGACCCCCTCGTTAATCCGACATACATTTTGGGAACCATTTTATAACTATTCTAGTGCAATTTGCCCTCGTTAATCCGACATTTTTGTCTGCAGCCATGAACGTCGGATTAACGAGGGCTGACTGCAGTCATCCATGGTCACCCAACGGACGTCAAGGTAATATTAGGTTTGTATTCTTAATACCAGATGTATATATAATAACGTTCGACATGCTTTACAATGGATCAGGAACTATTAGTGAAATAAATGTGCCGGACAATGTACTGAGATGTGGTAGTGGCAGTAGGTATACAATGTATACGTCCAATAAAATAGCTGATATTGTTCATCAACAGCCGTAAACAGCCTGATACATACATGACAGACATTATCCGTGATTATCAGTTCGGCCTTGGTATAACGATGCACTATCGATCAAGTTTCCAAAGAGCAAGGTGGGTACTTTCTATTGTTTTCAGGTCGATCCACGCACGTAATGATCATGAATATTTTATGGAACGTTGGTGGTTTAAATAGATAAACGTTTTGACTTCTACTGTAGTTAAGGGTGGTGTTATTGGTGTCATTAATTAATATGCAATGTAAACCCCGATATTTCGATACGCTATTGTAAGTTACATATGTGAATTGGATAACAAGAACTTGGAATGTTGTAGTGACTTACTAGCCAGTTTCTCCACTCTATGGTTAAATGGTTGTAGTGTCTGACTGACCAGTTTCTCCACTCTATGGTTGGAAGGTTGTAGTGTCTGACTGACCAGTTTCTCCACTCTATGGTTGGAAGGTTGTAGTGTCTGACTGACCAGTGTCTCCACTCTATGGTTGGAAGGTTGTAGTGTCTGACTGACCAGTTTCTCCACTCTATGGTTGGAAGGTTGGTTGTAGTGACTGACTAACCAGTTTATCTGCTCTACGGCTCGAAAGTTGTAGTGACTTATTAGCCAGTTTCCCTGCTCTATGGTTGAAAGATTGTAGTGACTGACTAACCAGTTTATCTGCTCTATGGTTGGAAGGTTGTAGTGACTGACTAGACAGTTTCTCTGTTCTTTTGGGATAAATATGGGGATGGCAACTTTAGTGCTCTATTGATGAAACAGGTGACATTCGGGTTTCTGATAACGCCAGTGTTACCTTTATACCAGAGACTAGTATGATACTAACTACGTATAATAATAATAATATAATAGGGACACTTATATCGCGCTAAACTCCATATCACGAAGGGGTATGCTCGAAGCGCTCCACATTATTACCCTGGTCATTCGGACAATGTACAATTCAAGAGCATATCTCAACTCCGCAGGGAGTATACTAATAATAGACTACTTCCACAAAGACATGTTACTGGTATTGTTAACACAAAATAGACTTGTATTGACGGATTTACATTTACATCGAGGACGTAACGCAGCACGAAAGTTCTAACGTCCTTAGAAATCTTCTAAAACGTATCATCACATTGCGTATTGTCCTTGCACATCCCATAGCCACGGCGATCTAGGAGAGCGCATACTCGCTTGAATAAGTAAAAGGGAAATAGGTTGACGAGGACCTCTGAACACAGACAGTCTTGCCTTAATTCGATGATTCGCACTCCTAACGTCTTTTATTCGTGCCGACTGACATTTTTTCACTGTGATTGTTGTCGGGTCTATTCGTGATCTAGAAAGGCCACCTAATCAATCTGGGCTAGCGTCAGTCAAGTGATGAGTTCAGTATTTCACGATTTCTTTTCTTCATAAGGTTACAGAAAATGTTCTGACTTAATTGGATTTCCAATTCTCCCAAGACTCGGCTGGTGATAAGCATCGCAATACTTAAACTTCATTTTCTCTACACCATTAGTTCATCTTTAATAGCGGATAATCACTCAAAGGGAGGAAACGCGAATTTGAATTTGATTGTTGTGTAAAAAGCCAGTGACTTGCCAAGCACGCCTGAAAGCCATAAATCTTCGGATTCAAGCAGCTGTGAATTTGCATTTCATTTACATAGCGTGAATCCTGAGGCTATTCGTTAGATTTTCCTTGCTTTTTGTATGTGTCATACTCTTTTTGAAAACATCTTAGTGAAACATTACTTGTGCTACTTGAGTTAGTAAGATCGCTTGAACTTCAATGTTATGTACTTGACGTTAGGATTAGACTGTGAGGGTAGGAAAAAGAAGGATTGACGTATTAAAATATATTATTGTTTGAAGAATGTCAGTTCAGACGCAGTCTCTAAATTTGTGAGTGTTGTCTTAACACCTTAAGCAAGGTTTCGTTTCGTAACATTGCTGTTTGGCGTCAATGATAACGTGGACGTCAAGTGTATAAATGTATGTCAAGAGAGCAGTGACGACGCCACGACCAACGTCTAAGACTTTATGCTCATCGTGCACGCAGTATGTACTAAGAAACAATAATCCTTGAACGTAATAATAATTATTTCAAACCCACCCTCATTAACATTATATCGACAATGCCATTGACTGGGTTGCTTAAACTTTAATATAACCTGTCACCCTTGTCTTTCAAGACAGCATTCATGTCTATTACAACACTAATTATTGTGTTCTACGTTTGCAAGAAAGAGGGGCGCGTTCTAATAACCCCAGTGTACGTGTAGCTGTTCTTGTTGTATAAATGAGTAACTAAAATATATCTGAAAAAGCAATCTGATTTTCAAACCAATGTTCCTCACACTATAATGAGACCAGGATGATGAATCTTACATCAATCCACGTCACCATGAACATATATATCTGATCTAAGATTACGTCACCGAAGCCCTGTAATATTTACATCTAAGGAAATGTGCTCATTCCCATCAATTGAATTTATTTTATAAGATGGTGAACGCATTTGATCCATGGGACAAACATGGCATTTAAGGCGCATGGTCCCCCAAACATTCTTCCTGTGCATTATAATCTTTGAAAAACCCATTTATGACATCAACCACAACTTCCGCCGGCTTACTTCCTGTGGCAACCGTCTCGAATAGCCGTAAATAAACTTACATTTGGTTACAGCGTCACTGCCAATATTACCATGCATTGCGTCGAGCAATATGAAAATTTAATGAATTGCTTTAAATCTAACATAACCATTATGCGGGAAACTAGCACTAGGGTTATTTCAATATGACAGCACGAGGCTGGAGATCTATGTAAACAAGATGGTGTCGAAGTCGGCGCCATCTGCAAATAGCTTTCACTGCATTCTGGTGTGTTTCGTAAGGGTTTATCTCACGGGTCCCGTCTGTTCCTGAGGACTGGATCCGTCTTCAAGACAACAAAGGCCCATTTGACAATTAATATGATCATTTACCCTAGTTCCCCAAATCGGTAATGGTGTCTTTTTATAGAAGTCAGTTTCATCAGAACTCTGAGAATGGATTGTGTGGGAAATTGATTACATTGGCTGCATCGGAAGTCAGAGGAATTTCCTGCCTGTCGATAGTAGGTTTCTCGTCGTATAAAATTGGCAAGAATCACTCCATTTATATGTTATTAAACATTTATAGCCTCACAGATGTTGGCCACGAAGCTTCCAATTCTGCGTGGATGGCAAACATTTGGATAAACAGGCCAGTCAGTACTGCCGTCGATTTCTGTTGACGTTCATCTTTATTTGATTCCACCGAACTTTGCCGTGGTTCAGATGAGAGTATTCGAGGGCAGCGCTTCCTCTACGCATGTTCCAGTTTAACGCATCTAACTTGTATTAACGTGGCTTGTATTGGGGATACAATTGTCCTCCCTTTCTTGTATCACAGCGCGTGATGAAAAGAATATATGACGAGTTCTGGTTAGTGTGTATCTTATCATGCAGTTTCAACGTTAGAGATTTAAACAAAAACCACCAAACAAGACAGGTTACTACTGGTCGACGGTTTTAAGTTGAACTGTGACCTGCGCAGTGATTTCTTTGAACACACCCAACAGAAGTGTGCAACTAGTGATGGAGGGATAACATGTTATACACGCAAGGACCAAACGTATTTCCACAAGATTGCTGCCTGTTTAATTTTTAACGTGCGTTTCGTGTCATTGATGACGACTAAAACATAACAGGAAACGAATGTAGCGGCACTTATAGTAGGTCTATTAGGTTTGGTCAACATCGTACATTTAGTTAAGGAAGTTAATTAAAGTTATCTGCCTTTTGTTTTGTTTATCGTCTGCTTCACGACAGCACCGAAAAGCAAGGAACTGACGCACCAGGTGAAAACAATAACTACTAGGTTGTCCAATGATGGATATACATGTAGAGGGCCAACAATTTAAGAAATTTTAGGAGTCAATCCGTTTTACCGTTGTAAAATTTCTTAAACGTTATCAGACATGTGGACCCTTAGAAAATACAATTCCAAGTTGACGATCGAAGAAGACCGATGAGAGAGGCGATAGGCAACTTGTGCGTGTTGTCAAAAGTAACCGTCGGAAGACTTTGAAGGACATTACTGCTTTATATAATGCACATTAACCAAATCAGTCGTTTCAGGGATTCAAAAGAAGAGTTGTTAAAAGGGAAATAGTCATTTCAAAGCAGGATCGAACCCGAAGACGCGCATGGTGCCGCTCTAATTTTTCACATGGCTGTAGAAAAGTACTGGAAGCAAGATATTTTTCTGATGAGACGCGGATAGTATTGGGAAGAACAGGAAAGTACACGTGAAAAGATGAAGAAAATTGGAAACCGACTTGCCTTGGTGAGCATGCGGATCCAACCCCAAAAGTGCGTGCTGGTGTCTTTTTTGGGGGGTGGATCACGTACGATGGTGTTGATACCCTGGTGCCTGTAGATGGGAATATATACTCACAGAACCATATTGGTATCCTGGGAGAGAATTTGTGGTCAATTGTAGCCAAAGTTGTTTATAACAGGCACCTTGGATTGTCCAGGGCGATAATGCACCACCTCACACGTCGAACTTGACAATGCAGTAGAAAATAAGGAACAATAGTCTGACAACGATGTGTCCAGCCCAAAATCCAGATATCAATATGATAGAAAATTGTGAAAACTGAAATTTTATTGGGACGAAGAGTTCTTGAAATTAACAATCGTGATGATTTGATTCATTTTGTTCAGGCTATTTGGTCGTGCTGCACTACAACTTATATAAGATCACTTTATAAAACACCACCCTCAAGAGTTCGACAGATTTTGCGAGTAAACGTATTTATTACCAAGTGTTGAAATCAGCAGGTATGTAATTCCCCTTTTCGCCCAAATATATTTAAGTTTATGTTTATGTTACTTTCAATGACAGTACTCCACGGCGGTCATCTTGAGAACATACTTTTGGTCCACGACTGTAGATGACTGTACGGTGTATTCTACCGCTGTTCACTGTTGATTAACCACAGTGTAGCAGATCGTTTTGTCACGGGTCTCATGAATTGCACGTGCATGCACCTTCTAAACCTTTCAAAATGTAATAAACTCGTTTAGGCACGCTGTTCCGTTTACCGGGCGATATTTTGCCTTTTATCCAAGCTCAGCTAATAGTTGTCTTAGAACCAAAACCTTAAAAAATGACTGATACTGAAGATATTGGTTTCGTGTAATGCTTCATACATGCAGACCAAGTAAATGACTATAATTATGACAAGAACTACAGGATAACAATAGTATGTACGTTACCAATTATTTACATAGAACAATGAATATGAATTCTGTACCAAACATATCAAGCAGAGATGTAATCTGAAAATGAACAATCATATTTCACTCTATATCTCACATATTTAAATGTTACGTTTGTATTTCATATACATTATACATTAAAGCTGACGTGAGAAACGTGCAAGTTATTTTTAAGGAAATATTTCACTTACCAAACCTCTTGAAATGTAATATCTTCTATTTATTTTCAAAGTCCAAGGCGTTGCTTGCCTACGTGTTTCAGATCTTTACTTTTGTCAACATTTGCAAAGGGTGGTGCTGGTGACAGTAAAAACACAAGGCATGACTGTATTCAACATGCCCAACGTATAATAAGCATGATTGCATCATAAAGAAACGTGGTTTGAAGTGATCAGAAACCGTATGCATATCGATTTTATTCTTGTGATTAACAGAAAGACTTCAGCCACCTTAAAAATCATCTTGTCTCAGAGAGCATGAGGAGAAGGCAAACAAGAATAACGTTTTCACACGTCTATGAATGCTTTCGTAGAATACATATTTCTGGGGAGTGACAACACTCGGGTGTAAGTACCTTTCCTCAAGGAAATATATTTAGAAGAATTCAATATCCACATCCTTCAGCTTTTAGACTCTGCCTATGAGATTAGCAATTCGCTAAAACCAAAGTATTGATTTAATTCTCGCTCGTGGCGGACAAGATTTTATGAGTCATCATTAGATAATGGAGATTTAGGGGGCATAGAAAAGTAATGTTTTACTACTTCCTGAGAGCGTATCGATGTTTCTGACGCTGGAACCAATGTTATTGTAAGGAGATATTGTTTCTCTCGTTGCCGTGAGAGAAATCGACCTTGATGGAAGTATTGTTTCTCTAATTTAGAGCGCAGGCGATTTCGCATGTATCTAGAAGTAAGTTGGTATCTTTCCAAAGGTGCTCTACTACAAGAAGTACTGAAGGATTTCTCTTTATACTTTACGGATAGTATTGACATCGTGTTATTTATGGCGTTTCTATCGTGAACGTGGACAAGCCTTCAGTACTTCAGACAGGAAATTGAATCTTAAACAGGATGAAAGTGCCATACCTTCTAATGCTAGATCAAATAGCAGGGTAACTGATCGGTTAACAGTCATTTTAAATTTCACTAAATTTCGAAGCCTTTCAACCGTATTGCTTGCCTTAGTTTAGTGTCAAGGTTTCATCCTCTGTTTAAGATTGCTGGTCACGGAGATTCGAACCCGCAGTCGTAACCATTGTGCATGAACATTTGTTTTTATCACCCGTATGGTGTTTGCGGCTACTGTGCAATTCCAATTTTTAGCTAAACCGACTGGGACAAGTGGGGAAACGTACCTTGTCGAATAATACAGTGAGAGCCAAACCTGGAACAACTGGTGGCGGTCTCATAAGGCTAGTAGGTTGCTGAAATATCTATAAACAGTATTGCTTGGACTACACTATCTCTTGTGGCTGTACCTGAGGCAGACCTATCCATAGAGGAGTATTATCGTGTATGATGAAGTTCAGTTGTCTTGCCTTGGATCCGGTTCCTGATAAATTAGTACTGCTCTGCCGGAAATATCGGGATGCCCTAGATAATTCTGACTCCATTTATTAAACTAAATGATTTTTGTCATTTATGGAGTCTCAAATTTGAACAAGCATACATGTAAATGCTATACGATCATAATCCTGTGTAAGAATAACTAAAAGATTACCACTTTTACATAACTCTAGGTGGTATCCAACATCCTTTGCGCTTGTTAATTCAAATCTAGCTGGACGTCACTTTCGTGTTTTTCTGGTAGCCCACCTCCCCCTGTAAAAGCACAGGTGAACTTTCTATCGATCCATGTTAATACACAACTCCTTATCTTATTTGAAAGACGAATGCATATGTCAAAGCTTGACTTTTGACATGTACCAACATGAAAACTGTTCTCTCGTGGTTGTCTGTCTATACATTGGGTATCTGACCGACAAAGAATAGTGTTCAGGTTACCCTACATGAATTGGAATTTCTTGCTTTCACTTCTTTGAAAATCGATCTCTTTGAGATGTCGTCTTGATTAGGTGAGTTGGTTTCCTGCAACCCACGTAGGCAACAAGCTTGTGACGGTAATTCGAGTCGAACCAGGCTTGTATTTGGATGGGTGACTGGTTCTCCCTGCCTCACACCGAGGCACTGACAATGGCAGTGATGTCGTCTTGGGCAAGCGTACATTGCCTCAGTGCATCCACAGGAAAATGGGTATTTGGTCGGAAAGTGACTACAATGTGTTCTTAACTTTCTAGCGCCTAACAAGCAGTTTAGGTTGTATACTCCCCAGGGAGTTGAGAAATGTGTACATTCTTCCAATGCCCAAGATAATGCGGAGTTTTTTGGGCTGAGTGCATTGTTAAGTGAATTTATTATTATTATGTACAGACTAAAAAGATAAATATGCAGCAGAGGAGGTCCTGGCACAGTCACTCCCCGAGGGATCATCATCAACTCAGGTACCCTTGCCCCCTCTACACGCAGCCCAGACAGCAAATAGGATGGCTCCCAGGAAGCGCTGCCTAATCGAACCCACCAAGAACCTTGTGCAAAATATGAAGACTTCCCAACACAGCAGCCTTGTGCATTACACAGACTGTCAGAAAGGCTGTGCTCTCGATGTTAAAATCAGGGACATTCCTGGTTATTATCATTATTATCAGTATTATTATTATTCGATGTACATGTACATGATGTGGTGCACCACTGTTTTATGACTAAAGTAATGCTTCCTCCACGTCAACCATCAAGTGATCTCTTGTTTCGATCATTCTGTCTCTGTCTTTCCAATGACATCAAAGACTTGTATACATGCTGATTTATTATTCACTGCAATAAAGAACTCTGTGATCATCATTACCGTCAATTCCTGTGTCATTAGTAGACCATTATGAACTGAATAATGTGTACAGTTTATAGAATATGACTGGTAATATTCTTTTGTCAGGAGTTGGACTTCATTAAGGACAATTCGTTTCATGAATAAACATCGCGGGGTGTGCAACAGGACGTTGGTGTCAGTAGAGCAGATACAACAAAGAAAACCTGCAAGTGTGTAAAGTTATAAAGAAGTAAACTTTCCAGTGAGTACTTGCATACAGTCGGTGTGTTTGTTAGTGCACATAAACGTTACGTAATTGTATATTTACGTGCAAAAGATATCCAGGTAGATATTGTTTGTGTAGCTCCATATAACCAAGGTCATTGGAGAAGTAAGGCGACAAGGCAGTGGTTAAAGGCACATTCTAACATTATTTATTCAAGAATTAACAAAGAAGGGGTTCTTCATTGTACCGGATGTCTTGCTGACAGGGCGTATCTTGAACAACATAGGGCAGATACGTTGATAAGCGAATAGTGTAGTCCAACGAGAAATAATACAGTAATCGGTCTTATAATGGTGTCATTACTATCTCTTGCATAAGTAAATAGGCACTTCAGCATTGGTTTCATTAATAATAAAGTTGGTGCTAAGGACACGAAGCTTCAAATTTGCAATAAGAGGAGCCTATTTCCGGAGTGTTGTCAAAGTTGAGACAGTTCGTAAATCTTACGAACCATCTTAAGTGCTATTTAAAACATGTTTTATTTACGGCTGTTCACAGTTAAATGTTTGCATAGTAAATCACCAGCTTTGTCATTCCCTTTCCGACATCGTTTGACAAACTTTACGAAGTACGAGTCATGCTAATACTTCTGAATGTTCTTCAATATAAGAGTCAGGTGTTTGGAGATTAAGACTTGACGTAAAACAATTCAAATTAGAATTAATTTGTACCTTGATATGCTTTAATCAACCCATGATAAAGTTGGATACAATTTCTAAAATTCCTATCAAGACAGATGTTCCATAACGTGTTAAAACACACTGAGCTCGAGTTAGACCACATATCCAACTTTTACACACACGAAATAACAGCTGGTAATAATATTGTTTTCTGCAATTATTTCCCATCAATAACTTCTCCCGATGGATCAAAGTGATTAAATGTTTAAAACTTTTAATTGCCTGAGCATGAAATGAAACCGCTTTTGGCCGTAAATACAATATCAATCAATAGGTGTAAATACTTTATCTCGTTAATTAACCTTAATACTTAGAACCTTAGGCAACTTCTGCAGTTTCATGGCACTGCTAATGAAACATGACCCCTAACATGATGTGCGACAGAAAATAAATCACTGGAAAAAGTCTGAAGATTCAGTAACGTGGGTGGAACTGAACTACGCAGGAATCCCCGAAGGTGTTTATGGATCCCTCGCCAAACCACCGCGAGCAAATTTCCAATGTTCTTTGTGTAGATTAGCAGAAGCGCTGTCGAGTAGTTCTGTCGAATGGAACACCAGAGGTAACAGGTCCTTAATTGCTTCATTAGTGAGTGGAGACCGAGTCCTCACTTCGGTCTTCATTTCCCCGGACATCTAATGACAACCCGCGGATGGTTCGTGATGAGCTTTTAGAAACAAGCCCAGTAGCTAATAAGCTTAATTCGAAAGTTTAAATGCGTTTGTAGAATGTCCTCCGAACTTCTGTCTGATTGTTGTGAATTCGTCGCGACGAAGCTAATTAAGAAGTAGGTGTATAAGCTTGGGCGACACGTGGTATCTCTGGATGAGCCTGAATTTCAACAGCCACCACAAATACTGGATCCTCTTTATTACATTGGTTCAGTAACATACGAAGGACATAGATATACCTTTGCTGCAATAGAGCAGGTGAATATCACGCTTCTCTGTCATCGTAGTTATGTCTCGTTAGTTTAGCCACTCAGTATTATAGTGGTCTAAATACAGTTTTCCCGTTTTTGAGCTAAGCCAATATTGTTCAACCTAAATGTAAAATCTAATTTGTGCTATAGTGGTCTGAGTGTTATTTCAGTAACTTGCAAGTTAAAATAATCGTTAGCTTGCTGATATTCTTTTTGCAAACCTCTAACTTTGGAACAGTTTTTCTCAAAACTGTGAAAACGGAATTAGAACACTATTGAACTGATGGGCTCATTTGTAAATATTAAATATTAAGGTACTGTACCACTTCATTGACTTCAAAACAAGGCCTTGATGTAAGCTTACTGATGTTAACAGGATACGTGAACAATATTGTTCTCTAGTAGTTTGTTACAACGCTGTCGTTTTTACATAACTTGTGTTGCCTATATATTATAAATATTAAATATTCACGTATCTGTCGTTTCATTGACCTCAAAACAGGTTGTTGATGGATCCATACTCTCACGTGCAATATCATTCTTTGTCATTAATTATAATCATTTTGCCCTACTTATATGTTAACCATACAGTAGTTGCATTTCCTTTTCTGTCGAGAGCAAGAGGAATAAACAATTGTTTCTGCGTAATGAATGATTTATTTATATCCTTCATCAATACTTACTTCATTTTTCTGTTTACACACAATTGAATTTTTCTATTTCGTTTCGTCGGGTTTGTGTTGCCTGTGAAGCTGTCGTACAGGTACTTAGTCCGTCGTCTTGCGTCGTCGCCAGTCGGCGTCTTTGGGAGTCACACTTTGTTTTTCGCGCAGTAACTTACTTAATAGAGTTCAGTGTACTTTACATGGGTGTTTGCCTTGGCACAAGGAGGTTACACAGTTAGATTAAAGATCAACAATCCCATGCTTGCCATAGAAAGCAACAAAAATGAGGATATGCAACTCCATGGGTAACAAATCAAGCACTCACCATCTATTAATTTGTTTGTCCATTAATAGTGGTTTCTTGTCAATAATTTCATGAAACAACAAAGCTGTGTTCAGGCGACACATATAGTTCCGCGGAACTCATTTCCTGTTAAATTAGTGACAGCATATACATTAGGTACATGATTTTAAATGAGTATATGCAGTCTCATCTTCTCTGTACTCGCTGCGGAATTGTTGATTGTACGTTATGCCAATGCCCAGTGTAATCCTGTAACGCTAGCGCTCTGAGTATGCGCATGTACATAGTATATGAAGTTATAAGTAATTATTATGTTTAGAAGTTTGATGAAAATATCAAAATAAGCCATATCGAAATGCCGTTTCTGAAGGCATAAAGACATTGTAGTTGCCAATACATATATATTTTGTTGTTGTTGCGTTTATTCAGTCGAATTAGGTTTGTACTTAATTGATAGGCACTTATCCAGAGAACTAAAACAGACAACCGACAAATCTTTCTCTATAACCCCCCACCACCGAACAAATGAAATACAAAATAGAACAATGTAATGAGAAATAAATAGAAAAATGAACAATAAAACAGCAACAAACAACAACAGAATAAGGCATAACAACATCGCGAGATAAAACTATTTGTGAAGCTAATTACACCAACAGATGTGGATATCTGTTCTAATTATGTTTCGCATTCTGTGATACCCGTAATATTTATTTTGATGGGCCTTTTTCCAAGAATATTAGTCCCACAAAGATAGTGAAAAATTTAAGAGCCAATGAGCACAATGAGATGCTGCAATGGCTATCAATCTTCAACACCTGTGGGCATATAAAGTTAAAATTAAATTGGCACAACGTATATATCAATTAAATTATGGCTTAGTTTAACACAAATGTACAGGGCAATACCATAAACTTGCTAGAAACTAGTCAGACATGCATAAATGCTGTGGTTACTAATGTCCCGATATTTTATTTCAGAAATTAAAGAATGGAAACAGAGTGAGCAATGAAATCCGAGCTTGACGATATCCCGATGGGTTGAAAAGTGGTTGAAGCATCATAAGATGTCCAATATAAGCAGAGACACATATAGATTATTAGGTAAGTACATAATAAGTATTACTGTTTAGATAATTCCTGCATGACGACAAGACTACAAGGTTTCAACTGACTACATTGTCAGTTATTTGCATGGTCTTGCCCGGTCCCTGGGGTCTTGCCCGGATTCGAAAATTTGATTCTGAACAAAAATATCTGCTTTTTGAAACGTTGTCCGTTCTTATATAACTGTCTCGTCGAACCTCGCCGCGGTTGGTACACAAGGCTGGTACCGCCACTCTGTATGAGTATAAACCCTGAAGAACAATACGCAATATTTACCTTTCGAAATGCTGGAGGATGATCCGTGAATTTATTTATCCCTTCTGAAATAGGCACATACTCAGACATCCCAACACGATTGTATCCACAATGATCATACTGACCGACAGTGAAAACAGACATCCAAGTATTAATACTCATCTGACAATGTTATCTAAATATGTTTTTTGTCTTATAATGCTCATATGCAAGCTCACCACAGCTCTGTTTTTGCTAAGCAATAAATTAGATGAACAAATGAGTTGAGAGATAAATGTCATTTATTAAACTGACGAATGTTGCAAATCAATGGTTTATCTTGGGGATCAGTTTACATACAACATTGTAACCAAAGCGACATATCATATTGTGTCTGATCCCCAAAACAAGAACATAAAATGTAAATATTTGTCAAAACATATTTGAGTTAAACTATTAGCAAAAAGATGGCACCAAAACTAAGGCAAAATGAAGGCTAACAACAACTTGATAAAGGTGGATGCGTGGGGTGGTGGTGGGTGTTCAAATTAAATTGAATTTCCTCAGATATCCAATGCTGCTTGTATCAAAATGGCTAGTGAGACAAAGGACAACTAAGACCCCGTTCCGCGGGATGATCCACCAATCAGCATTTAGCTCCGCGCAGTAATAGCCAATCAGCACTTTGCAACTTGGTAAAGGCTTCAACTGTCCACGCATGGCACGCGTGGAGTTTAAACCCCATACATCCTCAGACTAGCATTAAATCCATAAAGACAATTATGAGGTATAATAATTGTTGTTGTTATGTCTTATAATGCTCATATGCAAGCTCACCGCAGTTCCGTTTTTGCTAAGCAATAATAAGATGAACAAATGAATTGAGAGATAAATGTCATCTATTAAAATGACGAATGTTGCAAATCAATGGTTATTTTGGGGATCAGTTTACATACAACAATGTAACCAAAGCGACATATAATATTGTGTCTGATCCCCAAAACAAGAACATAAAATGTAAATATTTGTCAAAACATATTTGAGTATGTTTTAATTAATGTCTTCTATCAGACTGGGTTAGTTTAACTATAAACAAACACTCAACACCCATTAAAATGTTAAGCATGTCTGGCATTTGCGTGGCTTCTTACTTATTGGGGGAAACTACTCTTTGATTGTACGAAGCAGCAAGATCGTCGACTATCATGGTGCTTTGAAAAGTACATACAGAACGAACACATGTTTACATTCTCCTGTTTATCAACTTAAATGCTCAGTCCTTCGGTTTGTCCCTTGGTTTGGAATACTTGTTTGAGCTGTTATATTCCTCATCATGTGTAGGCACTAAATGTGTACATTTGATTAGTTTTGGTAACCAGCCAATCCAAAGATAAGGTGGCCCGGGATTGTCAAAACCACCCATAACGAACAAAGCTTTTGTCAAAACCAAACCAGTTTTGGTTTCAGGAGTCTCCCAAAACCAGTGTTGGCTGCGGCAAAACCATCCCAAATCAAATTAAACTTAAAAACTCCAAGAAAGCTAAATATGATAAATTTGTGCTGTTTTGTTTCGCTTATGGTGGTTTTTCGTAAAATCTGGGGAAAAACACTCAGAACTAACCATAGTTGTTTTGACCCGGTCAAAATCATACATAAACAAAAACCAATTTCCGTAAACCATCCAAAACAAACATTGGCTTTGGTGGATGTGGTTTGAGGTGAAGACTGCACAACAGTTAGCTTTCTTATTTTTTCGTTTCGTCATGCAGAAGCCGGGTGCGGGATGACGCAGTGGTTAGCGTGTCGGCCCAGCAATCTGCCATCCTTGGCGGTTGTGGTTCGAGTCCCGCCTGGGCACCTATCTTTCAACCCGTAGAGACAGAAGCCCCGAAACCGACGTGATTTGGCTGACAGATTCATAAAACCACGTAAAACCCAAAGGCACTCACCATTATGGAGAAGGGGTTCAATAAGTACCCTGGTATTTTCTCTTAAATTCGCAATTTTAGATAGAGGCGGAATCAAAACGGAAGGAGGGGGAGGGGTTGGGAGGGGGAAGGTGTGTGTATGAAGAATGGCATTTCCTCAAAGTCCTGGGACAGGAACTATGGAATAGATAAATCTTGCAAGCAGAAAATGGAGACAACTGCAGCAGACTATTACATAAAGGCCGCCTACGACAAGTGGCTATTGGACAAAGACGTGAGCTTGCCATCATCCAAGTGATGCTTCCGAGTGCCATACTACTCTCTTGAGAGCTGGAGATCTCCCAACCAAATCCCGACCAGAATCAAGACGATTGCTTTGCTACAAATTTAGAACAGAGAAAGGAAATTTCATCAAAAATAATTTCCGACTTAGTTAAAGGTATCAGTTCATGTCCATACCAAAAAGACACGTTTCTGTGTCTAAAAGGGATTATCGCAGAACAAATCAATTTCCACGCTCTCCAGTTTCTCGGATATTTAATTGACTTATTTTTTTGGGCCAGTGCGCATGTGTTTTATTTAATAGAGTGCAGGACAACTCAGCGTTTGAACGGAATTGAGGTGTGGAATGAACACCTTACATTTCTAGCCCGGTGGATTTAGAACAAAACAACGTCAGAAAAAAGGTTCAGGAAATTGTTTTCTTGAAATGCCGTATTTCAAAATTCACTTTCAAATTTACAAAGTGACTGGCTACCCCCAGTACGACTAGTGTACAACAGGGATTACTACTTTTTCGCACTTTAAAAATAGCGTTTCATTTTAAAATAAATATTTTCACCCTTTATTTGGTAACTTATAACATTGATTTTAGTGTATGCAGGAGTCGGTGTGGGCCAAATTAGCTGTTATCACTTCGAGATTGTTTGTGAAACTGAATAAAAAACCTATCAGACTTGCAGTCAGACTTGTATCAGACTCCTCTGTAGATACATGTACACCCAGGTCATATGTTCTTCCTTGGTTGCTTACCAAATGGCGTATAAAAATGATAGAAATGTTCGCAAAAATAATACAAACAAAAACAAACTAAAATACGAATGATTGGCAACTGTATCACAACCTTCAGCTAATGAGTTATTTTTGGAATCAAAATGTAGGTTGAGCCGAAACCTGAACCCGGCTTCCCTGAATATGCATAACACAAGCATCCGGAGTGTTAGCTCATTTGGACGATATTGCAACTGCGTCCATCAACCGAACGATATTGCAACTTAGTCAGCTCAACGGGACGATATAGCGACTGCGTTAGCTCAACCGGACGATTTTGCCACTGCGTCAACTCAACCGGACGATATTGCGACTGCGCCAGCTCAACCGGACGATATTGCAACTTGGCCAGCTCAACCGGACGATATTGCGACTGTGCCAGCTCAACCAGACGAAATTGCAACTTGGCCAGCTTAACCGAACGATAATGCAACTTGGCAAGTTCAACCGGACGATATTACAACTTGGCCAGCTCAACTTACTTATGGACAACCTTTATTTGAAAGTTTGCAAATCAGAAAACAGTTCTAAGCAAGCTGCTGATTAGTATACCTTGTTAATGGTATGTATAAAAAGCACAGCCTGAGTTCAACAGTGTCGCAATTTTTATTCCATTTGGAGATGAGATTTGTGTTCTCCATCAGGCCCCTTTGCTCCATCTCGGAGTTGTAGACGAGAAAGGACACGAGAGGTCACCCCGGAAGCTGCCCTTTCCAATGGCCTCATGCAGCTTCCGGCGAATCGTTCCTCAGTAACAGACTCTTCCACATCCAATTAATTAAAAGTTTCTAAGTAACATACTCCCCATTGGTGTCCCTGCAGAGGTCGATAGCAAGTGCTTGGTCCATTGCCAGTCGGTGTAACAGGCAAGTCGCGTCTCGAAGACTTTAGTTCGCAGAACTTTGAGCTGTGGCGGATGATGGATTGCTTAATGAGGCACGATATTGCTGTTGTCACGCGGTCTTCGCTAGATAAGATGATTTGTTGGCAAGTGAAATTGTTATGCGTCTAGTACGTGCATTCGAGGGATTGGAAATGACCGTATATGTAGCGACTTAGTATATTGCCCTATGTTGGGACAGATGAAACGTCAAGCCTCCTGCTGACACATCACTTTTCCAGTCGACTTGTTACAAATCACCGACATCAAGGCCTGTCGACCTTTAAGGTTTAAATGATGTTTACAGAACTGTACATTTACAACAATATGTTTGCTAATAGGAAATTTAATGTTTTTGTCGCGTGCCAGCAATCATTTACTATCGCGATTGCCATTTCGAATTAGAGAAGTATCTTACTTAAGCTTGTATCACACGGGAATAACAAAACATTGTACTTATTTATAGCAGCATGACATCAATATCGAGAGAGAGAGAGAGAGAGAGAGAGAGAGAGAATACACTCCCTCTCCAGAATTGAAAGTTCAGTTCATTACATGTTATTAATTTGTTATTAATACCTGAAACCACGGAAATGTTCCCAAAATGAAAATATATATCTTTACAAAACTGGACAGCAGGCTTAACAGAATCCACAACTCTCTGTTGTACTACCAATCCGGTTCAAAACATATACAACTGAAACGTCATTTAACGCTATAAAACGTTGACAGGTGGAAAACGCCCTACAAGAACAGTAGGTTGACTACACTGTGGGATAATGATATTTATATCGAACTGAAATAATGTTGATATAAAAATGGTTTCATGGTTATTAGGCGAGCTCTTCCTTTCCGGAATACAACAGGACCTAAAGTCGTTTATAGTTTGTTGGAATTATGCAAATATCGATGTTCTGAACTTTATGTCAAGGTGCTCCCACAGCGGTCAATAATTAGTATCACTGTATTGATCTATAATCAGGAATTCTAGAAGCAGTTGCATCCGAAATTCCAATAACAGCTTGTTGTTTCCATAATGGTGTTCAGAGTCACGTAGTTTCTATGTCAGCATTCACAAACAAAAACAATTTATTGAATTCCTGTGTAAGTACACAATGCCAGTTCTGAAGGTTCAAAGCAACACAGCGCATGTACATAGTGTTAAATATACAAAGTGCATAAATGATTTATAGTATTAAGTCCTAATGAGCAAACATATACCTTTAGGGCTATTGTGCGCTATAGAGGATGACATTATTATTATTATTATTATTATTATTATTATCATCACATCCAAGGGTATCAGAATTTGTAGACATCTATGACACCTGATCTCATGCAGACCAATGCTAACGACATGCATTTACATAATATGTAAACGGACGCCCAATTGGACATCCAATGGAAAGTGGGTCATTTGAAGGTTTTCATCCATGGGAAACCTAATTGAAACTTACGATTCCAAAACGTTTCTACATGGTATCCATTACGTTTCCGTATGGATGGAAACCTTCAAATGACCCACGTTCGATTGGGTGTCAAATTCACTGGATTAAATTCGGTATAACTACCCAGGTTCCCTTACGTTTCCATTGGGTTTCCGCGCTTATTAACTGCAAGCTATGCCAAGACTTTCAGAGACGATTGAAGAAAACTAAAGAGATGCAGGTTATGTTCAGGAAAGCGTTGTGTCAGCACGATGCAAGCTAAATGAAACTCCACGAAACCAAGAACATTTTATGATGAACAGCAACACAAAGACAGAAGTTGGTAAAATCGTCAATATTTTGTCTCTGTATCGTTTCGCCTGGACGTCAGTATATATAAGAAAATCAAACACTCTCAAATCATAAAATGTAATAGCTCACAAACCCTGGGAACGTCATAATCAGCAATATTAAGTAAGAAACGTTGACCTTTATATATATTAATTATATTTGTGGAGTTAAATCGTTTGTGGACGCCGTTGGGACTCCGCAGCATTTCTTCTGATCCACAAAGTAATCATCTTAAGATGACATAAAGACTCAGAGAACAAAAAATTTTTGGTTGATATTATAACAATAACCTCATTAGAAACAATGAGTTTAACGGTTTACGATCGACTTACCGGTGAAATTGCTTCTTGTAACGAGGCTCCGGGGTGTTGTGCATGATCTGACAAATAACATTAACACGTTAAGATCATCGCTCAGGTTTACATTTATAGCGGTTTTAAATCTGCAAATAGAAATAATATTTTTAGTTAGGAATACATAAAACATTATAAATACGGACACTATCTTGGCTGAATAGTCCAGTTGCAGATTTCGGATCCCTTTAAACTTGCTGCATAATAAGAATAAGTAATAGACCAGTCCACAATCACAACGAGGACGGAACTGTCTTGATTTCGTGGTTCAGTTTCAATTGCCCTTAAGCTAACTGAAATGCATCCAATTGTGGCACTAATATAAACCATTTTCTGAGAAGAAAGACACTTTACAGTCTGCACCGTCTGCACATCCCTGAGCAATGAGACACTTACAGTGACCTTTAAAATATGACTGTGTCTATAGGAGACTATGAAGCGGACGCTGAAAGCTCTGATTTAAGTAAAACTCCCACACACTCACACACAGAAAGACACTGAGTGTCTAAGTGTAAATAAATTTAATACAAATAATACAAATAAATGTATTTGTCTCAATAAAGAAAGAGCTTTATAATCAATTTCTATAAAGCTTAATTATGGTTAAATCAATAAAAGAATCGATTTTAATTCTATATGTTCAAGAACGCTAAAGGCTAGATCCCAAATAAATGCAGCCTCGAGCACGGAGTCAGTTGCTCAACAGATTTGGCCATAGTCATTCCACGTGTACAAACACGCGGTTCTCGCGATGATTTCGGTTAAAGTTTCCTTACCAAACAAAATTGTAAGTGTTTGGATCAATCAATGAGCAATCATTATTTACTGATTTATTGTGAAAACAGAGTAGCAGCGTCATCAGGTTCCAAATGCTATTTCAGAAAGTCCTGAAATTGATTAATACGTTGAACAAGTAAATACTCACCCGACTAGTAATGCTTGCAATTTAAATAGAGAGATAGAACTTCTTCCCTATAAGTATTGATTCATTTAATTGTAATCTGAAGAGAGTTGTCAACCTGCATGTTTTCCGCACGGAGTATGAAACTGAAACAACATTAATGGGGTATTGATGATTTTGAAGGGGCATCATTCTCTTGGCCAATGTTACATCTTCATGGAAAAGTTTTATGTTGTATATGGAATAAAAGTGCATGTAGTTGAATGAGCAACCCTCATGAATGTTGCAACCTTTATAACACATCTCTTAAGTTCAATCTATGTATGAAACTACTTCGAATCAAGAGGATATTCGTGATAAGGTCCAACAAGCATATATACTACCGGGCAAAAGAAACGATACCAAATTATTTCAGTTATTTTCCCTTACGTCTTTCTGTCATAGCTGATCAAAAGGATG
>JAUELE010217973.1:0-50664 GCA_031471655.1 Diodora aspera | reverse complement strand
TACCTCATAAATGACCAGACTATAACAAACTCGTT
Source organism: Diodora aspera (assembly GCA_031471655.1). Taxonomy (NCBI): domain Eukaryota; kingdom Metazoa; phylum Mollusca; class Gastropoda; order Lepetellida; family Fissurellidae; genus Diodora; species Diodora aspera. The sequence continues at coordinate 50,629 of JAUELE010217973.1, read as the reverse complement.
AATGACATAAGTTTATCACAACCTACATGAAAAAAGCAATGTTACCGGCTGCAAAAACTTCAGTAGTTGAATTTTATTGTTCTAAAGCATTCAAATCTTATAACCAATGATGTTAGGTAAGGATTTTCTCATAGGTTTCCCGATAAATATAACTGAAAGCAGACCTATTCGGGTTGTGAAAATTGAAGCAGTTTGTAATAAGATTTTTAGTAATTTCCTATTATTCGTCAAAACATTTTGTCGCACAATTCGATGTCTAGAAACCAGCAGCAACTTTAACTGAAATTAACATATCTTTAAAAAGTGAATGAAATTACTTTAAAGATTTAGATCATAACAACTGAACAGTGAACTCACGTTTCTTTTCTGATGCCATGGGTGACGGTTGATGGGTGGGGTAGGGTCCTGGAGCACCAAGACCCCCGTGCATGGAAACTGTTGGGGTGTACCAAGGGTTAGGTCTGGGCCACGCTTGTCCGTTGAGTAGACCAAGTTTGTCATACATAGAACTTTGGCCCATCACCTTTTGGTTGTCGCTGGCCAATGTCCTCAGAACCCGGTTTATAGATGACACCTACAATCAAGACATATTAATCTTATTAACACATTTAAGCTTTCCTGGGAAATGTCTACAGTTAAACGAATTCGTCTTAACCAACCGATGTAATAAGTATCACTTCCTCATATGCTTCAAAATATATTGCACATAAGTATAACCTTTGGGTTGTAGAATAGAACTATTTATGGATAATGTTTCTATGAAATTATCATCCATCCATGTTAATGTTTTAGTGCAAATGCATAAGAATGTGTGTATATTGTAGTGCAACTGTCAGCTCAACGTATATTGCTTGACATTCTTTGGAAAACTCATTCTCCGTCACTGTCTGACAACGCTTCTTCTGTCACACTGTTGAATCTGTTCATGTGTGTGGGAGTATCTCTGAATGTATCCTATGTCAAACAACGATTTTGTTTCCTTCTAATGTTTGATACGAAATGCGATTATCTAGATCCGTGTTTCAAAAGAAGTCAAAATCATTGCTTAATCAAAAATATATTTTACAAATGGAGAAATGTTTGAAAGAACTTTAAAATCTAAAAATCTAAATGTATTTTATTTAATTATATATAATATAAATGTCTTTTATTTAGTTATATATGATATCAGCGCTTGACCTAAGTTATAACATTAGAAACGGTGGCTTTATTTCAAATGTAGTCATTTTATTCTCGGCTGACATTTTGCAAGAAGTTACAAAGATTTATTCACTATACGCCTATAATAACCTTCAAGTACTAGAACGTTGTGTGCATTTTGTATTTTTTAAAACCCGTTAACCTGACATACTATCACATGCCCCCAACCTGTGTCAAACAGTGGTTTGTTTTACACTAAAGAAAACATGTTTTGTTTTTCAAAAATGAATATAAATTTGCAATTGAAATATGTTTATTAACATTTCATTAATCAAATTCGTACTCTCCACAAATCAAAATAGGCGAATCGTTTGATATATTCAGTCACAAAATTATTTTCGGGCCATGTATGTATGTGTTTTCTTTATATTTATATATTTTCAATTAATGCAGAACGGCCAACAGCTTGCACTCTGATTTGCTTTTCACAAGAGACAATACGTGTATGAGTTCTGATCAATTTATAATGTTTATTATTATTTTGACAATTTATTCCTGCTTAGAAACCTTAATGACGTTTGGGGTGACATATGTAGCAAGCTTAGAACGTTAAATACCTGCAATTATTTTACAATCAAACCAATGTTATAACACATGAAAATACTTCTTGACTAAACACATTAATATTATAACAATACAATAGCAGAACTCACACAAATTTTACCAAATAACAGAGGTCCTTGAAGCAAAATTGTAAAAAATGTTACATTTTTTATAAAATAATTTATTTCGTTGCATACAAAAATGCGAGTGTAACCAAAATTCCTGAAAGTATCCGACACAAAGAAAATAGCTCATAATTAACGAATATGGGACAGAGAGTATGACACGAAACAAGAAAACTGTCATGTGTCAGACCTCGCACTTATTGTTCATGTCGACTTCTGTCACTATGATAAATTTATCATCACCAAAAACTATGTCTTTCCCCCAAAACATACTCTGGCAGCGTGTTTGTAGGTCATTAGGAGTAGAGAATTAACTCCACTTGTTACTTATCCAAGAGTAGACGTTAAATATTCTAAAAATACTTAAGTTTTAGTAAATTCAAAAACATACGCAAAACGCATAGAAAATACCTTTACAATAAAGTGTTTATAACTGTTGGCATTTCACTTACGATACACAATATAAATTAAAGAAATTTTAAAGTGAACACTCGTTATGACATTGTTTTATGTATCTAACATATCATACAGGACATAATTGTCATACATCTAACATATCATATATAAAATATAAATACCAGACGAGCAAGCAAGTAAATATAAGAAATGCAGATTTGTTCCTACTGTGACATTCTTACGATTTATCCAAAATTATATCGCATTAAGTTTTCTATTAAATATTTTCATATTGAACACATCATGAATATTGTTCAGTGCTCTTGATATTCAGACTGGAAAGACTGCTTATTAGAGAGAAATATAGTCTTGCAGATTTGACACGAGTCCAGGAGGGGGGACCATTAATAATGGACAACAAACTGCCTAGAATCACCCAACCTGAAGAGAAATATATCCCCAAATAAATTATTTGAACGAAAATGTTTTTCCAAAAATATAATTAGCATCCTAAAGAGCAGATATTAAAAAAGAGATTTATTGCTCTGAAAAAACCAGAGAGAGGGAAGCTGGATTTCAAACAAAAGTTAGGTTTTGTCCTACGTCTTCTCCGTGACTGTACAACGTTACACAGACTTCCCTTTAGAAAACACTCACTCCCTTCTTTTCAAAATTTTCTATAATTTTTCGGTTGACTAGGCCTTTTCGTGATCACCATGACAACGAAATATTCTTTAGAAAGAGATACTTCATTCCAGCGACTGGCCAATTACGTCATTTTGAAATAATCACCAAAATTCAGCAAACCAACTTTGATACACTACCCCAATGCCTTATACAGAGACGTTGTGTTCTTTCTGTAAGATGATAAAATAAAGAAATGTTCATCATTCGTTTTGATTTTGTACTAAGACAGCCATGTTTCTAAACTAATACTGCAAATTCAAATTCGTACTTTTAATAAATATTTGATTGAAAAACTTTGAAGTGTTTTAAAAAGGCCCAAAAGTGTAGTTACACAGACAGTTTAAACACAGTAGTAGTAACAGACTTTGACAAACACGTCTCCAATGAAGCTAGAATAATTGAAACAATTATAACATCAGTTCAAGAAAGGTTTTATATTATGAATATAAAAAATATAAGTTTCAACGTTTATAGGATGGCAGAAATTCTGTTCCTCATCAAAAATTGAAATAACAAAATGAAATTATAATTCTATGAATTAAAGTGTGCATGAAGTTCTTATCAGCAGCTTGCCACTGAATCATTGAATTACAGTTTGAATTGTTAAGTGTATTCCATATACAACAGAAACGAGTCAGGATATTGATGAATTAATAATTATAAACGAAAAGGCATTTAAATATGTTAAAATCAAACTTTCCACGACCATTTAAGTTGAAGAAACTGATCATAACAGCTAAGTATTAAATTGAAAAATGCCGTCGAAAAAATTCTGAATTCAAAAATGCAAAAGATAACTGCCATCTTGTTGAGTGACTGAAGATAATAATAATTAATATTTTCACTTGTTTCTGCGAACGGCCGGCTATAAATTACAAAGAGGATCCTAAGGAACTCCGAGCTATTTACCAGGGTTCTAGCCAGACCTTCTCAATCTCTCTCCTCCTCTATTACTCCCCTAGGGATCCAGCAATGAATTTCACTTAAGATATCTCGTCTTCAATTATGTTCCTTCTGTCGCGGAGTGTTTAGATGTGATACACTCGCCAAACATGGCTCCGGCCACAGCTAATAGTCCCGTCTTCAGGGAGCAGCATACTACATACCATAGACGGAACTTAGCATACATATTTGTTGATCTCATATTTAATAAAACTTTGGTCTATATGTAAATTGTTTCAATTGCTTTTATGAAACCATGTGTTTTATTAAATGAAATTGGTCACATATTGAAGGCGTTTGAACCTATATGTGCGTGTTTGCGTATGCTATTTTTTCGTTTTGCAACAAATTTGTTACTAAATATTTCAAGAGGTATGTATGTAATCACATGTGCTCGTTATGTAGCACGTGCTGTGTTCTGTGCAAGATGAGGGTGGTGGTTTCGAGGTTAAAGGATCTAATTCATGATTATCGCGCATCATTTGCAACAAAAACAAACAGTAACCATAGCGAGCAAAACGTGCGAGAGAATAACAGAAATATATCGGCTCCGGCACCGTAGTGCACGAGATGCACTTAGCCACGCGTGGCGCAAAAACAGAGTGGAGAAGTAATCTCTACCAGAAAGGAAATTGAATGGAAGCTGAAGAGAAAATTAACAGTATCAGTAACAAGTAAAACTGCAGTTTCGTATTTCAATGCTGGTATAATGCAGTAAAAATCCTCTCGCGGTGCCAAGAAACACAGAAAAAAAGATGCTACCTTAATAAAGGTGTTACAAGGTCATATGCCGCCATGATAGATGAACGTAAACGTTGTAGTTTCGTGACGTCAGGCGGACTCGGTTTTGTTGCATGAGCAGTGAGAGTTTTGTAAGTACGCCAGATATCGCTGCGGACACTTTCTACTAATTTGTTTTCATCTGAAATCGGAAAGAAATTCCCATCCCCTTGTCATTAGAAAGAATATAAATTACTTTCACTCTTGATTCTTCTAACGCCATGAGCTTGATGAATTGCCGCGGCGAGCAAAGAGAGATTTAGGAAGTCGGCTATCTACTTCCATGCCTTTTATTACACTAACGAGATATGTGTCACCTCGGCTAGCCTCGTCCACGACCTCGCTTGCTCCAAGAAAACCATCCAGCCATAAGATGTGGACACCTTAAGTAGCTACATCAGGGGACTGATAAATTTCTTAAGTTCTAAGAAAGGTAATTAAATCGAAAATCAACATTCGTGGGTGCAAATTAGACGAAATGAGGACTCTTGGCGAGGCGCAGGGCCGGTGATGGCCGCCATTGAGAGGTTTAAAGCAGTCAGCGAAAACTTCCAATTTGCGCTGAAGACTTGGCACCCGACTTTATACGTCTTAACGGTATCTTAGATAGTTATGTGTTCAACCTAGCGGAAATATTCTTCCCAGATAACTGCGCCACTCTCGCAAGAAAATGGCTGCTTTCACGATTTAATAAATTGGTGACGTTTATTATTATCAAGATGAGCCAAGGGTCCAGAAATAAATGAGAATTAAGGACAAGAATTCGGCTTGGCACAAAGAGAACTACATGCAAATGAGGGACTACCAAACTCACCACGCCTGTTCAGCCGAAAAATTGTTTAGTCGGGCGAACGCGATTTGATTTTTGGAGAAAAATCCTCCCAGATGTGTCAAGTTTTAATTAATATTTCAAAAGGTGTGCGAGCAAAGGCAAATTTTGGAAGCTGTTTTCATCTGATTCAGAGAAGAGACGCGATCTGTAAATGTCTCAGTTTGGGTTGGTGTTAAAATGACTGGCTGCACTGAATACTTGAATATCGGTGTTTCGTTACACCCTGGGAAGGTGAGAAAGCTCTGTTTCACCATTGGATCAGGATGTGAGAAGACATCACATTCTGAAACAAGTTGACGAAACTGCCTTGGGCGATTCTTTCACCCAGTTCAAGTCGGAGTAATTGTCGAGTTTGAGATAATTAAAGCAACGAGACCTCTCTCTTCGTAATCCAACCAGTCTCGTTGGACGAGAACTCGCGAGAACAGCCGTGATGACAAGACCACGTCCGTCGACATCTGGACCCACGGACGTCCCGTGACCTTTTTGTCAAAAGAGAGTTGACCTTGAAAGTGACCTAGACCCCAATTAAGATATCTGCATTTATGACGAATCCTGGCCGATTTTCCAATGATTAGACTGTTGTGGCCCTCAACAAATTGAGTGATTGGGCGGCTGATTGGTATCTCTCATTATTCAAGAAATTCTTACCCGAACAATTGAAGTAGTTCTTCAACACCTATCCGAGTCAACATTCTCTGAACATACCTCACGTAATCTAATTGCCATTTCTAGGCATTGAAAAATGATACCCTAGGCTTCATATCAGTTATATTTATATCGACAAATTTATCTGTAATTTAATTAAAATTACTTACTTAAAATCAAATTACGAACTACTGTTCACCTCCCTGATGTCCAAAGATGTAAATGGTATGAGAATAGCTTTGAGGCGAGAAAGAATTAAGGCTCAGCAAGTCGCTGTGAATATTTCATAACCGTTACATCATATTTCTGTAAAGAGCAATAGCATGTCGTGGTTTCGTCGGTTTTAAGTGAAAAATATCATTTATTATGAACGACTTTGGATTAGCTATAACAGAAAGTGAAAAATTGTCACTTTTACGAGCCTCGCCATACCCAAAGCGTGGAAATAGCCTAAAAAATATACTAAATTATACAAAATATATTTGGGTAACATGATTTTCCTGAGCGCATATCGTTCATTTTCTGCTAACCAATTTAGAACAGGAAGATATTTTCGCATTAGTACACTTGACAGCACGGGCTGCCTCAGTTCTCGTGTTGTACACATTTATAAATTATTGAAGTTATCAGCAAAGTAAAGGTAGAATTTAAATTTTTAAAGAAAAATTGTAATGAAAATAAATTTTGTATTGTATTTCTAGGGACACATACCTTGTATATTAAAGATATTTCAGAATGTGTCAGTTGTGAATATGTCAGTAGAAAGTGTTTTTATACTCGACACAACAGCATTGATACCAAAATACAGTTGTTACGTAACCGTATTCACATTTTATATTCTTAATGGACACCAAATTTGTGGTGTAAGAACATTCCTCATCATGAATATATCATTATGCTTGGTTGATTTTTCCATGACAAGATCAATAGTTGTGAATTTCATGTATTTCACAACAGAGCTTTTTTTCAAGCAATAAACACTCTTGTAATGGTATGAACACTGACATTAAAATATAGAACTGTAACAATGAAATCCATTTCAAGAATCAGAATTTATAGAAATACAAAAAAAACCCAAATAAATTACAGACTTCAAAGAAACAAATAATGTTTGACTAATAAAATGTACAAATTAGACAAGGAAGATTTCCAGCCTGGTGTTCAGGACAAAGAAAAATCTCTGGAAGAAGCTTTCCTTGTTAATTTAGTCCAACACTGGCTGCAACGAGTAGCCAGGAAGGATAGCTAGTAGCCAGCTTATGATTCATCTCTATAATAATCCCCTCACTCTCAATTTGCTCTATTTGTCCAGTAATAACCTTCCCTCAACACGCACCTGCAAGAAGGGATGCAGCCGGAGACGTTAAGTGAAAAATTTAAGATAATTAAATTTATCAGGTGCTCGAACATAAATCTGCACAGATCTTCTTATGGCGTCCTTGAGGGTTTTGTTTTCCCATCTTATACACCTTGATAAGTCTCTCGAGAAATCCGGTTTGGGGCAATGTCGAGGAGGATTTATAATAATTTTGCAATTTCATTAACACTCACGGCACCACGGACAAATAAAGATAGAAGGCTCAATTAATTACTTATCGCGACACTGTCGTTCTGACCCAACTGGTGTGCCATCGAAAGAGAGCTGTAACACTTCCCCAGAACGAATGTCCTACTTATGTCAGCTCGATCTGAAATTCTCCATGGTCCTCATACAATTCATATCTTTGCCGTCTGAGTTGATGAATATTAAAATACTAAATTTCAAACAATCAATTGTACATTTGATCTGTAAATAAATAATATATAAAACTTAAGTACTGGTCCCACAAATGGGGGATACGTCAGCTGGAGTACGTATTTTTCCGTGTCGTTTTACTAGACTAGTTTCTTCCGTTTTGGACTCATCAGTAAATAAATAGTTTAAAACAGAAATATTACTTATATTTTACAAATTTTATTTCCATTTCGATCTGTTTCATAAACCATTTATGGTTACATCGTTAGCTGTTGGCGCCTTGAAGCCAAGACTGTCATTAATTCATCCATTATTATAAAACGGTAATAAACGTGACATTAATAATTAAGCCTAGCTTGACTGACATCTGCTGTAAAATAAAGAACTGCTTACGAGTACCTGCATGTATCAATTTCAAATTAGCTTTTGTCACCTGCAGGTAAACAACTTCAATTTTGATTGGGCAACACGATATGTTAAAACGACCAGTGAAGCAATGATTGTGGAACAAGGGTATGGCTGACACTATACGCGAATAGCGGTATTTAATGTTCAGGTTTACAGGAAAATAGCGAAATAACCTTTGTTATATTGGTAAAGATACCTTGCATTCCATGTAATTTTTATGAGTTCGGCCAAAACGATCCCTTGATGTATTTGACAGAAGGAATACCCCTGGTCCACGGACACTTTAACCTGTTGGGTCGCGCCGTAGGAAGGGTCTAAATGCATTCTTCACATCATAAACGGCTCTATTTATTGAATCGTTAAGTACTAGCAAGGACAGTGTGACTTTATAGATGCTATTGAAAAGCTTTATCCAAGTGACATTTATCTGGACCCAGCCGAGTGGTTTACAGCCCGTGGAGGACTCTACTATGACCACGCTCTCTACCGTCAAAATTCCGTCTCACGTACAGGACTCAGTCGCAGCAAGAGGTCTTTCAAGGACGGGAGCAATTTCCTCACAAAACATGTTAAATATAATATCTTTTACCCAGCAAACATCGAGCAAAGGGGACAATGAACACCCATCTTTGAAGCTAGGCTCTATAGCCTCTGATGAGAACAGATGGGGCCTTCGTCGCTTCTCCAACAGAATGCTTGCCCAGTAGGGGGCGCTCTGCTCTTTTACTCCTCGTAAGATCTCGTGCTGCGAGATTTCAATACAAAGACGATCCCCAGCCTTATTTCCCTCTATCAGCTGAGGAGAAATTCCTTGATTTTGAAAGCGAAGTTTGCGCTCTATATTGTACAAAACATAAGTGTAATGTATAAGTCGTTTAGGTATGTCTCGGTATTATTTTGGAGTGCGTTAATGTCGGGTGCAGGTGTCTCAAGGACAATGTACAAAGTGTAATAAATCAAATACACATAATTAGATATGACTTGGCAGTTTTAACAATTAGAGAAGGTTATTCTAAGTGCAGGTCCCGTAAAAACCAAATGGATCTGTACAAGAGAGATACTAATATAATAGTGTTTGTTGGTGAGAAAATTTAATATCTAAATTACTTGTCATGCTACATTGGGCAATAACACTTTAATAATGGTCAAGTGTAAAAAATAAGCAACCTATGTGTGAACTGCAATCACTGACACTTAGTTTGAATTAAACTCAATGTTAGGTATAGTCAATAGTGTTCTGAATCAGCTGAAAGGTGAGCTTGCGCAGAAGGTGCAATATCGTATGGTAGGTGGAACAATGTATTCAGATGACTTCATTTAAATAATATTCAGATGACTTCATTTAAATAATATTCAGATGACTTCATTTAAATAATAATAATAATAATAATAATAATAATTATAAAAAGAAGAAGGATAAATGTCAAGTTAAAATTGTTGTTAATGTTTTGACCTGAAATTAGACGGTTATGAAGTATAATCTCACAGTCACTATATAACAAATATATAAATGATTATAAATACTCTAAGCAGAGCGCATGAAGTTTTATAAACTAGACATATTCTTACTTACACTTGGAATATTGTCCTGATTGCACACGGATTCGGAGAGAAGCCTATCTCGGATTTCCCAGGCGAATATAGAAGGACATTCCCTTTTAAACTGGGCAATTCTGGAGACAACGTCATTGGTGGCCACTCTGGGTTTGCTTCCACCGATTGCACGCGGCCTTATAGAGCCAGTCTCATAGTAGCGGCCTAAAATCTTGCTGACACAGCCGTTGGAAACTTGCAGGATCCGAGATATATCACAAGGCCTGGCACCGCTGTGGGCAAGTTCCACTATTCTCTGTCTGGTAGAGTCTGGTAAAGGACGCCCATTTACAAACACACCACCAAGCTGGTTTACACCACTGTGGCCTGCAAAACAAAATCAATGTTTATGAAATAAAGTCTTAACTCGCACATACATAAAAAACAAACGTCTTATTATAAATAACAGTAAACGTTGGCAAATCCAGCAAGGGGAGGAGGGGTTTATGGCTAGATGGCTGTACATTTTATGGCTAGATGGCTGTACATGTTTGAGCTTCTACGTTCTTAGGTCATGGTTCGGATCCAGGGGGAAACTTCGCTTGTTGATGAGGGAAGGGGAGTGTAGGAAGTATACCAGCTCAATATCCACTCATATGTCAATACTAATTATGTATTGGAGAAGACGTTCAACACAGTCAGTATATGCTGATAAATAAATACCTACATACAACAGAACTGTAACTGCATCTTGCTACTGTTTGTCCCCAGAAATGTATTCATGATAAATGGTCTCACTCTATAGCAATATTGATAATAGACCATGTTTCAAATTCTTACTTTTATTACATGTTAGCATCATGTTCAATTTGGTTGTGACTCTTAATATGATAGCCAAACTAAAACTTTACAGAGAGAGCATATCATGTGAAAGCATATCATGTGAAAGAAACTATTAATTATGATGAACTATATTGCAAAGAAAACATCAGAAGAGCAGAATCCCTTCTTAAGAATCTGTCCTGTCCATGAATAACTGACTGGAGACTAATTCTAAACTATACTTTAAAGTTTGTCTTTATCAATGCAAAACCATTCTGCCTTATCTTTGTTAACAACACAAGTGCTTTTGTAAACACTTGAAACATATCACCTTTCCAGAATTATATTTCAAAAAGCTCACATTTGTTCAGGAAAACAGGACTTTATTTTAACTTAAGCTCAGCTGTGGTATAAAATGACATGGACCATAAATCGACGACCCCTTAATTAGTGAAACTTTAAGACGCAAGAATAAATACGTTCTTAAAGAGGAAGGGAACACATTTCTCTGTATGCATCATCAGCTGCATATCGAATTTACAACTTGTGTGTGAACGTAAATCAAACCCCTGTTCACGGACAAAATAATGAGTTTCAATAAATCAGAGACGATGCAACTGTATCATTCAGTTATTCGGATTAATGGTGTCAAGTTATGTTTGTGGTAGAAAGCTAATTAATTTTCGTATTTTCTGAGTATGTCCTCAGACGTCATTGTAGTTTTAATCAGCATTTAGGTATTCTATACGCAAAAATATTGATCTTTAACAATAATGCCTTGTTTTACTCGACGACTGGAGAACAAGATTTTGATTCTGGAGTGATGTATGGTCAGAATTACAGACAGACACATCAATTACGGCCCTTTGTTGTGGACAAGTGCACTGAAGTTGCCAATGAATTGACGATTCTGATCTTAAAGGACAAAGAAATGACCACACAATACTCTACTTTCTCTAATTTCGTTTCAACAAAGTAACGAAATTAAGTACATCCGTTATAGTAAGCCCATCTTGTCCAGCGGCTAGTGAACAAGTCCCTTTGCGGGGCAGACAGATAGCAAAACAGTTGACTTCCGCCCGGGGCCTAGAAGACTAGCAGACGACTTCCGGTTTGTGTCAGTGAGAGACGTCAGTTTTGAGACTCTGCACTCGGTAACAGTTTTCGTCCTCGTTCTGATGGCAGTCTTGACAATTCTACATTAGACATAATTTCCTTTCATTCACTCCAGCTCAGCATCATGTTTTTAAGAGGGGAAACATCCCTGTAGGAGGTTCTGCGCGTGTAGTGCACGTGGATGTTTGACCGCAGCAAGCCCTCATAACAAATCTTTCTGACATCTTGGGAAGCTGATGTCTATTAACCAAGAATTTGTTCGTTTTTAGATTGTACATCCACGGTTTCCAGTTATCAATATCATCCTTGTATTATTGATGCAATAACTAGGATTAAATAGTTTATAGCAGAGGCATGTTAAAACTATCATATTCATAATGCCAACTGATCCTTAGCTATTCCCTAGACACGTTACCAATACTGTTACATAAAACCGTAATTATTTACGCTGTCAAAGGAAAACAATTTGATTTAATAATCTAAAACATCGATGTCCTTGTACTATTGCTTAGAGTTAGAACTCAAATATTTACCACTTGTTTACAGCTAAAATATACATATCACAATTTCTTAATGTACTGCATGGTTTTAGAAATCACGACCGGAGGCAATTCCGTTATGCCTTTTGCTTTCTCTGAAAAAAGTCTTGGATAATAAATAGATATACGTCGTACTTCAGTTGAGTTATCAACAGTTACGGTTTGAAAAGGAAATCCCAATTTCTGCAATATTTATACAGCTCTTTTTTTTTCTCTAAATAGAACTTTTGCAGTAAAATATTAAATCTTAGCATTGTCTTCAAAACCATATTATTCTTATGTGTGGGATCGTCTAGCTGCCTCCTACGGAGTCATTACTTGTCGTGTGTTCGCAAAAGGAGACGTTTTATTTGGAGAGGTAAGGACATAAATTTGCGCCTAACCAGCGCTACCTGTCTTAGGCCCGGACAGACGGTGTATGAAATCTCATATATAACTTCAAGCAAGACAGGTGAAGAAGACAATACATTAATTCTGGTTAGCTGGGTGATTAGGGAAACATCATAAAGTGTAACCTACAGGAAAATACAAGTTTTTAAATGGATTTAATGCTTTTCGTTCTCGCATCCATATCTTTGTATATATTTACCGTCTGACAATCTATTAGACCAAAAAGAACCCCAAACCCTTTCTCTAATTTTATAAAATGCAAACATCAATGCCATACTAACTTAACATGTTCGTATTTGAAATTTTGAAATCAGCATTTATATGTACTGTACTTCTTTGGTTCACGTCGTGCATGATATTAATTTACGACTCTCATTGGCTGGTTTGTGCGTCGAGTTAGCTCATAATTAGCGATCTGTTTGTATTCACAACACAAGCCTAATACCGCCAATCAATGCAGAGGGAATTATGTACATCAAACAGTCACATTAAATGTATTTAATACAACGAGCACACTCAATACCACTGGTGTTGTGCCGTACAATTATGTCACTGCATGAAACAAACGTAACCTAAGCAGCGTTCCTGGTGTACATAACCAAGCGCCTTTCGTTTTTGTAACGTTTATTGAGGATTTAGGGCTTTGTCCATTCGGCCAGCACGTCAATTAAGATATTAAGCAATTTTATGATGCATTTCGAATGACAACTGGCGAGTATTTGTTGAATGGATTTCACTTGACAAGGGCAAACGAATCAATGACTGATTCGAAATATGGTCAAGTCTCGCGGGAGTCTCCAAGTCACACGAGAATTACACAGCGCGAGCGAGAGAACCCGGATTACAACTGTAATGACCTTCATATCCTTCTGAATACGATGTAAGCGTCTTTTAGGCCTAAACCAGGCAGTACAATTATATGAGAGCCAAATGAGGAAAGAGGCTTGTAATTGTTAAATGTTTGGACGCTAATATTGATTGTGTTCAGTTTTAAAGTTGAAGTTCTCTTATTTGTACATAACACGTAAAACAAAATGTTTTGTGGTGATAGCGCCATGGTTGCAGAAAAATCCATTTAACGACAAGCTCGTCTTTGCGTTCATTGAACTGATTTGAATAGTTCAACCAACATTCAACTCATGGAGTCTTGCATTCAAGAACGCACTTTCTTTGAGCGGCAGTGTGTGACAGACAAGGCACGTGCACGAGGACATTTATAACGCGCAAAACAGTGTAACAAAATCAAGCGGCCATATCAGAACGGCATTTCATGGAAAATTAAATTACGGCTTCAATTTCACACTGATTCCAACTATGTGCAGGCTCGTCTTTAAAGAGAAGGAGATCTTTATAGAGACGAGACCTGACTGTCCATTTCGGAGACTTCAACTAGTGTAATTCGCCGGAGTCTTTCTGATTACTGCCGATTATCTGCAGGGCGCTATTGTGCCAGGCGCTAGTTTCGATTTGCAAATTTTCCAAGGCATAATACAAGAAACGAGCAAGCACGAAACTGACAGTTTGCTGTGTTGGCCGCGATTGTTTGCCGCTGTTGGCTTCAGCGTGGCTATACATCATCTACAACCACAGGTCGCTTTGACCAGTCTCCACCATACATCATATTTAACTGATGAGAGGGAATAGAAGTCCACCCATAAGGTGTACCGTGTGTCCTGTACTGTGACTCGTGAGAAAATGTTGAGGGAAATGTACGTGGGTTGAGAGGACAATGATCGGGTATGAAAATATTAACAGCAATAAAATGTGACTGCTATTGACACCGATAGCTACGTTTCGTTTTTTACAGCTGACTTGTTCCTTTGATGTCTCCAGATACACTACACGTATACGTATGCAAGCACGTACGTACGTATGCGCGTGTCTGTCGATCTGTATGTATGTATGTATGTATGTATGTATGTATGCTTATGTTAGTGTGTAAATATTTATATTTGCACGTAAATATATGCTCTTACTTGTATGCACACATACGCTTACCTTTTTTGGCGTTTATTTTTAGTATATCTCTGGTTGTCTGCGTGCGCATGTGCTTGCGAGAATGCACGCATGGGTATGTCTTCACTTATGTAAGTATACCTATCCGGTTGCTTGTCTGTCTATCTGTCTCTATGTCAGACTTACATGTGGGCCCAGAAATATACTTAATCTACAAAAAAATATTTTCATAATACTAAAACATACTAAAAAAGAAAACCAGTCCAGAGATATTCTTAATTTCCTGGAGCCGAGTGTGGCTAGACTTGCTAAGTATCTAGAATTCAGCAGACGTCATTTTCTGGGTAAGCTCTGGGGTCTGACATGTTGCTTTGCTATCTCAGCGCCAAATCAACCCCCAAATATTAAAACGCCTAAAATGGGCTGAGATTGCGTCATTTTTTTAATTTGTTTAAGGGGATCATGCCCCAGACTCTGACAGAAACGGATATCTTTCATAAACTATGTTGCACCCCCTTACACAAATCCTGGATCCCTCCCTGCAACCCGTACGTGTAAGAATACAAATATGTCTGACGTACATCCTCGACAAAAAGAAAGTCACACTTATGTTGAAATGTTCAAGTGCTGAATAAAATGGCCTCATATCTAGTTGTCTAGTAGATGACACAGTTTGATAAGAAAGCTATACTAATTATAATGCCCCGATTGGGTCTTCTCTAACACAAGTCATTAGTACTAATGGTTTCCCCCATTCACTGATGACAGCTAAACACTACAGATGCACTGATGGTCAGCCAATTGTGGGCAGCTGATAACCCGGACTTTTATTAGCGTAGTTCTGCAGAGGTCAGTAAATTGGCCTTACTATCAGACCCAGTGGTCCAGCCATCCAAGAAGATGCCGACCACGCTAATGGTTAAATCAACACACAGGCTCCCCAAACACCAATTTTCAGCTAATAACATGCTTAGTTACGTCCAGCCTTGAACAAGGGAAGTAACTCCGTTAATATGATTACACGATTTGCGCGTGCTTGCTCATAAGCTGAGCAAATACCATGTTATAATTACTTCTAGTAATTCCCTGTTAGTAGTTCACACGTGCTTACTGGTAGAGTCTGACGCAAAACTACTTGATTGCAGTTGAACAGAAGGAAATATACATAATGTGGAGGTGACTTTGTGAATAGTCTTGACGTGAAGGTGTATACTGTTTTACCCTAACACAGAAGGTGATCACATTTTTTCATAATTTTTTACTTTAACACCGGTAACATTATATTAATGTATATTTGTCGTCAACATTGAAGATCACATTATATATGTTCACGTTAACACGTGCGATTACGTTATGTAACATATATTTTCACGTTAACACATAAGGTGATGTTGTTCATATTTTGACGTTAACACATAAGATGACTTTGTGTATATTTGACGTTTACATGGAAGATAACGTTATAAATTTTACGTTACAAATGATGACGTTATGTATATTTGACGTTACTACATAAGATGACGTTGTGTATATTTGACGTTTATACATATGTATATACCATGTATATTTGACGTTAGTACGTAAGATGACGTTATTTATATTTGACGTTAATACATAAGATTGCATGATGTATATTTGACGTTAATACATAAGATGACGTTATGTATATTTGACGTTAATACATAAGATGACATTATGTATATTTGACGTTAATGCATAAGATGACGTTATTTATATTTGACGTTAAAACATAAGATGACATTATGTATATTTGACTTTAGTGTTACGCATACTTTTACTTTAGCACATAAGAAAACCTTGATTGTATTTTGACATTAACATAGACGTTGACGTTATAAAGACATAAAAATGTTAACGAAGAAAGTACGTTATCAATATTTTCGACGTTTAAAGATTTCAACTGCAGATATAAGAGAATTGATTAATTCGAGCGGAAAAACATAGGATTTTGTAATAAAGAAATTAAAAAGATAGAGAACTGAAAAGAAATTAGAAATGCATAAAACCAATCTAAACCATTCAGGTGTCTAAACGTTTGATTCGGAAAGATAATACACTTGATTAACTACTGCACTCTGTAGAAAACTAAAACGACTGTTTAAACTGATACATGCTGGAGGAAAAGCACGTCAGATCTGTTATAAATACACACACACACACTACTGTCTACCCCCTCCAGGTTTACAGGAGTGAATTTAATATGCATTGAATGACTATTAGGCGAGTGCAGATTCACGTAATGCGAAGCAAAAATGCCAGACGTTTACTGAATTCCAGAATAATATTTTGAGATGTAAGAATCCGTGTATATTTGTGTTCCTTGTAAATGTGCTAATTCTAAGATAGTGTTTTGGAACGAAACTCCCCATATGTTAATTACAACTGGTTTAATTTTTTTCCAAGTTGGAAACTGCAACAGTTTATCGTGTACAAAAGCTACGTAAAACGGGTTCACAGGAGCTGTGTGTTGGGGCCAAACAAGATGTCGTTTATCTATGGGAACCAAATTGTAAAACAATAACAAACGAAACATCAGCAGATTTGTGCGTGAACTCCATCCCTCTCCTTGTTGATGGCTTACTGGACATCTTAGATGAATCTGTTCATTAATTTCCTCAAATATTGTGATTGTAGATGTTGTTTTTTCGGAATGCAATGCCGAATGGAAGAAGAGAGGTAACACGTGTTCCCCGCGCGTCTTTCTTTGATCTGATCCACGCCGGCATCTGGCAGCTGTCCGCGATTTCAGCGTCTATCAAACATGTTTTGCTACACATCTAAGTGTGGGCTCAGGTTTTGTTTTAATAGTGTTTAACAAGCCAGCAGTCCCGATACATAAAACCAAAACACTGCTAATCAGCTGGAAACAGGTTTAAGCGAGAACATCAAATCTTTACTGCCTTTTATTTCTAAAACGTTCTTTGTTTAAGCCAGTGTCAAGGATATTCACAGTTGATTCGAGAAATAATATTTCAAATAGGTGCACATAAAATGAGTCTCAAAATATAGTGATTCAGGTATCCAGATATACGAATTTAATAGTGTTTTGACCTTTAGCAGGTCGTATCAAAGGTATTCATCTATAGCGCTTAGCAACAATCGGTTGTATTATACGTAGATATGTTCAAACGCCTGAGGAAATATTCAAACAGATTATATTTTACGCACTATTTGTTGCCCGGTGAAGTGGAAAGGTAAAAATGAAATTAGTTTTAAACCCGCTACTTATCCACCAGAGGATGACATTGATGACAGATAAATTTTATTGTAGAAATGTTTCATGATGCATTGTCACGGACGACGAAGCGCTCAAAACTGTGTCAGATACTGACCGATTGTACTCTGTATAATCTACAATATAAAATAATTTCTGGAAAAAAACCTCTTCACATAATGGCAATGTTAAGTGTTAATAGCATGAAATTGTGGGAAATTAATTATATGAAATAAATAATTTTAGGGCAATATTGTCCATTGTCGAAAAACGCATGTAGGCCTACATGTATACAACATTTTGAAAAACCGAGCATGACTATTTTTATCGTTATTATAGTTGTTTATTATGACATCAAATGTTGTTATCGTTATTGTTTACAGATTACAAATAAAATATGCAGCAGGGAAGGGTCACTCCCCGAGGAATCATCATCAGCTCTGGTACCATTGCCCCCTTATTTATTAATTATTATCATTATTATTGTTCGACCTTAAGTGTTATATCAATGTTCATGTAATAGATATATCCAAGGTAAGAATGCCCCGGATTTAGGAGGATCTTTGATGTTGTTCAGATATAGCTAAACAAAATCTGAAAGGTGTCCGGAACGAGCGAACATCTTATACTGGGCAACAACATTTTTCTTACATTATAAATTTTAGGTTTTCGTAGTATCCCAAATTTTGTTTCTCCACGACGAAGCCTTCACGTTTTGATATAAACATAGTGAGCAAGAGAGTATCTTTTTTTTTTATTCCAGATAAAATCTTTTCCGTCTGTTAGTTAACATTAAGCCCAGGAAGCTTCGCTTGGAAAACAAATCTGACACGAGCAATTAGCAAAAATACGAACTTCATCGGAAAAGTATTATAGTGTGATTAAAGAACATCTTGCTTGCAGATCAAACGTGCTTATAGCCCGTAATGAAAAGAGAAGAAGGGCCTTAGATGAACGACAAGCACCAAGACTGGGCGATTCTAAATTACTCAAATAGGCAAGCCAGGTAAATGCAGAGGGATCAAATTATTTATATGCTAATTTCCGCATAATTTACAGTGGTTTTGACCAACTTGTAAGGCCCCAGCTTTTGATGTCGACAACATCCCGATCTCCGCGCACGTCGTAAAGCAGTAGATGACGAAGAAAATCGAAAATATTCAATCTTTTTTAAGGTGACATATCGATTTCTGCTGAACCGTCTTAGTCGGCATCTCCGGAACTGTAAATGCCAGGTAGGGAGACGGGCACGATGGAAATATGACGACGTTGCGCGAGGTAGAGATAATATTCTTTCAACTCTGAACTTTCCTAATTAAAAACTACGCTAACTGCCTTTCATAAATCAAAGAGTTTTAAAAGTCTGAGCGCTTGTCTCAAGTTACAGTAAATTAACGGTTTTGAGATAGTGGACCGCCGTGATATTTATCGTTACCCTGAACATTAGTAAACGGTTATTTGAACAAACCCTATAATTACTACAACGTAATTAAATCGTTCTAGTCATTACCAACACACGAATCTTTGATAAAATACTATTTTATGTTGCAGCAAACATAAAACTTGAAACTATTGCTTCTTTGCATCACTGAAATGTCTTTCTTCACAGATTCCCAGCAATTGAGATCGTTTATTTGAAAGTAGGAACTGAAGACGAATCTTTCAAGTTAACATTATTACTAATCTGTGAATGAATATCCAGCATTCAGCATTGAATTCGATACACATCCAGCTGGAGTCCCGTTTGAATCTGCAGACTTCGATGCTTTGTTAAATATGTTCGTGTGTGTGTGTGTGTGTGTGTGTGTGTGTGTGTGTAGGGTGTGGGGTGTTTGGAGTTTAACTTACTTCATCTTTACCTTCCGGCGAGGAAGATGCGGTCAACGTTGTAAAGATTTTACATTTATTTTTCCATTAGCACATAGCACATTATGACACATAATAACAAATACTTGTAATTGTATGCATGTGTGGGCACTCGAGTATATGATATTCCAATAAAGTATGTAGTTCAAATTATAAACAAGAGCTCGTGACAGATGAATTATAAACAACACAATACCATTACTCAACAGGGTTCAATATTATTAGGTATTTCATAATGCCCCAAAATAGATGAATAAATAACTATCCTTATTTCAAATACATGACACTTCAACTTTGTGTTTCTAATTAGCTTCGTACATCCAAAGCTGGTGCAGGTTCATATTGATTCGGGATGCCTGATTCATCGCTGGTATTGGTTGGGGGAATTTGGAGCAAGTATGTCATTGATTTTTTGTAAAGCACCCAGCTTGGACGTTTTCACTAGATAAAGTGTGGCCGGTGACTCGTGACAACTTATTAATGATTAAAGTGTGAAAAACACTATCCCTTTATCAAATGCTATACACGCGGGATTAATAAAATAGGCTTGAAATCGAATGCCAGCATTAATTCCTCGAAGTTTACATCCATTATGGAAAGGGTATAATCATGATAGATCCATACCTCTATAACAGGTGCAGTAGTAGCGTACACAGAGCAGATAAAACACTATAACATACACTATCCTGTCACTTACTCTTAACTACACAAACCGTAGGAGGTGGTGACGTTTGAGTTGTCAGATCACATTAATTCATCAAGGAAACTTTACTCATTCCAGTAGTACTCTTCAATCATGATGCTTTCACTAATAATCATGTATATCTTCCGGTCGATTTGAAATATCATTTGGTAATTGCCACAAATTGTTTTTAAAACTGTTCTTTATTTGATAACCAAACCCATATGTACACTGGCATTGCCACTAAATTGTTCTTATTTCGAAATGCACTTAAATGAAGCTCCTGTATCTGTTTGATCTTAACAATATTATGAATAAAATGTAATAGTTCTCATGTTTATAGAGACTAGCATGAATAATAATAATACTGACAATGACAGGACTTAAGCTAATTTCAGAAGATTTGCACAAAGCTTTAGTAATCCCTCAAAAATGCCTATTGAACAGTTCAGACTCAAGCTGAGCTCAATATGTAAGAAACACTTACAGAAGTGCATGCTTGATAAGAGATGACTTTATGGTTTTTTTCTGTTATCAAAACTTCCAAAATGCCGATCAAGCAATTTAGTGCATGGTTGTGTATTTACTAGGGAAAGATGCAAAAGTAATAGAAATCTTACCTCGTTTGCGTGTGTGTTTTTTAACAGTACTACTGCCTGTACTGCCGGCATCACTGTGACTGGTGCTATTCGGACTTGTGTCTTCCTCTGGCAAGGAGAAATAACAACACCGAGATGAGACTAGGTAAATGAGAGCCACTTCATATCTGCCATATTAGCACGATGTTCTTGGAATTCATAGCAAGTATGACAGATCGTACCGTCGCCACTCTCTGCCAAACGTCAGGCCATTGGGGCAAGACAAGGAGAACATCTATCGCCCCCGGCTTTCTCCACTTTCTTAACAGACCACACGGGGCTTTTGTCACTCCAGGAGTGATATCGCTCTTTAGTCTTACCTGTGTGTAATTAATTAGCTCAGGTAAACATGAGTGCTGAGCTCATCTCCATCCATGTATGTGCTCGTGGCCCAGACATATGATAGATGGGACAGATTTTCGAGACAACTATAATTATTTCTCATCAAGGCGAACAAATTTTCTTGTACTGCTATTTCTTCGAACATGAATTCATTCACGTACAACTCCTAAAACCTAAGTCTTTAAAACCATAAATTTAAATAATAAAACAAAATACAAATAAAGAACTAGATGAAAAATGTAGTTCATGTTCTGTTCCCAGATATACTTCCATTGAAAATATTTTTCAGGAATACATTGAACAATACTGTTTTACATAAAAGAACAACACTAGCCATGTTTCAAACGATTTTTGTATTGTTTTATGTAACACGATGCCCTAGGTTAAATTGCCACCGATAAATTGGAATTACCATTGACGTCATGTTAATTGGCAATTGTCGTAAAGATTGATGGATAAATGACAGTTCTTGTCAGGATCTGCCGTTCAAGATGTTTGCGCTTTTGACCACAAAAATGAAAAGCTTTAGAAAAAAGGGGAATGAAGTATAGCCTTATACGAATCACTTTAACACGGAGTCTCGTATTTTTGTCATGTAAGAGCTGACGTTACATACATTATAATGTGTCTTGTGTCGCTAGTGTCATAAACCCCCAAATGACTGCCACTGTCATATTGCATTCTCTCATGTACTTAGGACTAGTTTTGGGAGAAAGATATGAAATATGAACATTAAAATAAATGGGTGATTTTTTTTCAAACACGAAACAGGTGTTATGTTTACATATATCAAATTTAAAAACTTTTAAAAATCATGCTTTACCTGCTTATAAACAAGGATTCACGTGAGTTACAAAAATATATACAATTTTGGTTGATGTTTAAATTCTTGTTTTTCACCATAATGCATTGATGTTCCTAAAGAATATCAGCATAGCCAAAGATGGGTTTTACATAGAGGTACACAACATTTGTTTGTACAGCCAACAATAGCGGTTGATGAAGACGGGTCTCACAAAAGGTGGTCAAATATAACACTCAATTGCGGCACAGTCAAGTATCATTTCACCATTATTAATACACCTAAGAAGTTGTTGAACAACACTTAAGTATGTTTTATACAAACAGTTTTACATTCAAAATAATGGAGGGTACATACATTACATTTGTTCGGTTGACAGCATATGAAATGATTTTTATTGAAATCACAAATTAATCCTGTAGGATAAGAATGAAATGACGCTGAAAAATTAATAGTCACCTAATGAGAGAATCTGCATTTTGTTAAGGCTTCCATCTCAAACGTTTATCCCCTATCGGAGTCCTGTCTCAGATAGCACTCGACGTTAGGACAGACCCAAGACTCAGGACCATAGCAAACGCTAAAATATTGCTGGCATCATTATTCAGGGGATTCCCTTATAATTACACTAGGCTTAGCAAGCGAAATGTTGAAAATGCATGAGAGGCGAAGTGGAAGAAGGAAAATCCCCTTTGTCAATTAGCACTGAAGTCTTGTAGGAATCGTAGCAAGCCACGAGGATCGGACCGACAGTTCCCCGACCCGTCAGTTGCCTCACTCTCCTGATTTCTATCGTTCTAATTTATTGACGGTGATTGATGTTTACAACGTTCTTCCTTCTATTGGCGAGTATTTGGTATTCATTACAATTTCGACACTTCTACACATGAGGATTTGACGGAATTCGGGTACAGCACTTGCAAATCGCAACTTGATTTGTATCTCAGAATTTGGCGAAGCCTCTACTGGAATTCTAAAAAAGTGTTATATTTCTGGCACGAAAACTAAAAAAGCTTGTTATTGTCTGTCTTCAGATTTGACATCATTCTCATATTACCCTAGAAGTCCAATTTATTGTAGGGACTGGAGAGTGAGTGTACTGGCTGAGTCCCGCTGGGACGAAGGTTTAAAAATGGCCCCTTTACCTGACGATACACCCAGATATTCTTTTCATTACGCGCGGATGAAGTCATCATTTTTGTGAATACCTATCCCATATGAATATGTTTGAATAGGCTGCCAACAGAGAGACGCTATAAATCACCGGAACCCAGCGAACTATAAAACGGGTTTGAAAATAATCAAAATATTCATGAACTCGATATTTTATAACCAGATTAGAAACAACTATTTCTATCACAAAAATTGAAGTAAAATTGTAAATATCTTTGCTATTTACAAAATGATACGTAAAACTAGCCAAATAAAACATCAATCATAACGGTTTAGTTCCTTTAAAATTGTGAAAGTAAAAATAAAACTGTGAAAGTAAACATAATGAATTATCTTCAAAAATTTATTTTTTCTCAAAATGGCAGATACATTGTTGTGATGATGAACATGTACAATTTCCGTTTCTAGAATTCTCTCAGGACAGTTTATGCACTATTAATGTTTTATTTCATTTTACCATTACAGATGAATTATTAAGTAGTGTTTATGTTTATATTCATGGAAAAAGTATTTAGAACATGCCATTAACTTATGAAAATGTGTGTATACAGATTTGTATGTAAAGAAATCGAATATTGCTGAGACTGTTTTCTTCCAGAAATGCTAGGCATTTAGGCGAAAGGTTTATAACAGATATAATGTGAAATTACGTAATTACAGGATCGTGTTACATGTAGTTGCTAGGTGAACTGAGGTCCAATCTCAATTAATTGTCAAAGGGTTTTGAACTATAGTCCACAATATAAAAACATTGAAATAACAAGGCCGTTCTGAAAATACTTTGGTTTTCACAATTTATATCTTTTGGGGGATATTAACAGTATACTAAGTATTTACTAAGCGCATATACCAAATATCACACTAGAAAATTGATGTCTCATTGAACAAAATCATTGAGAAAACTGAATTTAGTAAAATTTAGTAAAATATCATACTTCCAATTTCGCTGCAAGATATCAAAATTGTCCATGCCGAAGGTTACTGTTATTTGACACATTTAACGTAAATAAACAAGGAATGCTTTTTAACTTACCTTTTGCGGGCATGTTTTCGTCAAATTCGGAGCTATCCAGTTTGTCGTCTGCTTGTCGTCTGCTACAACGAACACTTGTTCACCACCAGACGATAAATCCAGTGTTGTCCGGACACAATCTCACTGAGCGGCCATGCACAGTAGGCAGGTCAACCCACTTCAAAGGGCCTGTAAGGGCAATACAACCTGAGATTTAGTTGGAATATACCCGACAAGGTCGTGTACGGTTACACCTGAATTGGTGAGACATTACAACAAATCATAGCATCCCGTACTTCTAATCGCTCGTAATAAACATGGCCGACAGCAGACGAGCGTCAACGCTTAAGGACCAAATCAGATGCTGTTTTCTGCCTTGAGCGACTGAGATATTGGCTTCAAACGACGTGCATAGTGAGTTTCATTCCGTCATTGACTCCATGCCGATAACGCCTTCACAGAGAGTAAGTCCTCCCTAGGCTTAAACCCAACTCGGGAAAGTCTCTCAATGTTAGTAATTACCGGATTATATCAACAGTTTGTCCGCGGTAAGCCTTCGTAAAGCTTATTTTGTAACTGGAACTTTCCCTGGATATGGTCCCTACTGGTCAACACTACAGTCCGAGAAAACACTGGATCAAATGACCAGTCCTAAAATTATTCCATACAGGTTGGTGTCACAACAAGACCTACATCCTACAGAAAGTCCAGAAGTGAGAGTGGTGAATGTCCAGAGAGGTGACAAGCTGTGAGAACAGGCGAGATGAGAGCTGGCTGACACATTCTGCAACAGTTAGTGAGGCCGAGAACAATCTCATGTCACGCATCTTGGCTCCATCTCTCTCAGAATTCTGTTCTCCTGTTGTGTCAATCTATACACTGTAGTATGTAATGATAGTAGCACCTCCATGGTGGAATGGGATCACGTTGAGGACTTGGTCTAAGCCAGCCTGTGATTGGCCGGCTAAATATCGCTGGAGAAGACATGGAGGCATCGGCCCATACAGACCAATCATTCACGGTCTGTAGCCGTTACTTGTGCAAGTCAGTTCAAACTTTCTTAACAGACAATAACACAATTAAGACTTACACCATTGGTTTATACCAGTACATATTCCCCACAAAACATAACATTTCAAACTTATAACACCAGCTTTCAAATGTGTGCCTGTATTTCATATTCAGGAGCATTTAATATTGGACTGGTCCTGATATTAAAAAAATCGGCGTTACTGCTCTAATTAATTGTACAATTACATGTTAAAATGTTAACTTATGTAACACTATGTATAAAGCACATTAGCATGAAACAGAATGAAACTCTTGGCTATGTTAATGTTAAAAGTTACTTACTTTTCAAATGAAGTTTTTATATTGGTTTACCACTCTATGTAAACTACTAATACTGAGATCCAATAAGCTGATAGGTTTTTCTCACACGGTCAGAAAGATGTCCATAAAACATTGTGTATTTTTAATACGACATTGCTGAATAGGTCGAGTGTTTATTTTTTCTATAAAAGTCGTAAACAGGTATGGTTTGTCAAATGTCTTTTATTCAACACCTGGGAAAGACTTTTTGTAGCAATACCATTGTTTCATGTGGAATACATTTCTGTTAATGTTCCTTATGACTGTTTAAGTTTGGTCACGGCTCATAGGGGCTCATCAAGGCAGAACCCTTAGGTATATCATCTACACAGGTAATTACCAATAAAATCGGAGAAATAGAGTGCATACCCTATCTATGAATACAAAGTGTGCATAGCGGAGATTGTGAACGACTGCGCGCATTGCTTAACGGTGGGTCTGTATGCAAATGAAGTCTCATTGATCAATCTATGTCAATCAATGATTGTGCGAGATCTGCATGGCAATCACCTTGTGTACAACAATGTACAACGTCTAGTACAACTGCAGTCGCGCTTCGTTGACTGCAACGATTGGTGTCTGATATTTAATGTATGCATGAATTATATGTTAAACTTGTGTGACATTATTCTCTATATTTATACACACAATTGGAAGTGGATACTTGAATTAGGAGAAATAAAAGAAGTGTTCTGCATTTCCAGAACGTCAAAATGTATGCCAAACGTTTATCAGCTGTTTGAAAAATACAAAACAATTTAAGACTTAGCTTGCTACCATGTTTTCCCTCAGTGTTAACGCGACCGAAGAAACGAAAATTGATTTTAGCTTCTCTGAAAGTTTTTTCACAAACGTGTTTGTTTTGTTTACACCAGAACAGAATAGCGAGAATTGTCGACACTTGAAATAAACATGATCAAATTGCAGCTACAATTATAGTTACGATAACGATAATGAGAACAAATGAACTTAGTTCATACATCGAAAAAGCATTCATTGGTTTTATTCGTCGAATACACAGATGTTTCATGACTTAATTGTTTTCAAAGAAATCCATTTACCGAGGCAGCGTATACAACTTTATATTGATCATATGCGCAATATTGTTAAGTCATAGTTAGGCACTTCATGTCTATTTAGATGCTGTATTTACAAATGAACAAATTATAATACACACCACTTGGATATCATCTTTTATTTAGTGCCACATCTTACCGCTTCCTGTGTTTCAGAATACTATTTATAAAGTCCTGTTGTAATGATATACATGTATAATTAAGACTCGATTGCAATATTGGAATGGAAAGAACAATAATTAATATTTGAAAACAGGGAAACCAATATTGCTTCTTTTATTCTCCACAATGAAGATTATTTGGAAACTGGCAACCAATAAGGTACTTAACCGAGGGATGAGAATCAATGTACGCTAAGTAGTTGTAAGTAGCGGGTATGGATTATAGGTGTGTACGTAACCCCAATCTATGTACAATGGATACAGTAGATCGAGCTGTGTGCGAATTGTGCCAAAAGATTCTGTTAGTAAACATACTTCAACCACAGCCAAGTGTGCGAAATGCTTGTTTCATTATGACAAATTGAGTCGGATCCTTGGACAAATATACATGACATTGGTATTGAAACCTTTCCATCAGAAGTCAGGGGCTTGTTTGATGTATGCAATTCAGTGTGTCATGTTGACACAAGACCGTAATAAAGAATTGTCAATCTCAACAGAGAATATCAATAAGCCGAATCTGAGCCGATATGAGCGTTATTTATCAAAATTAGTTCATATTTGAATACCAATTTAGGACTCTAGTCATTTCTGTTCTTTTAGCAGGTGGCCAAAAATTAAACAAATTTTCCTGCTAATTTTATTTGTCAAGGTTTAGCATTTTACTAAATTGTAAGGATGTTTTATTGTCGTGCGGTGAAAATTTAAAATGTTTACTCTAGGCAAAAAGATGTGAAAAAGCTAGTCTAATTATAGTTTCATGTTGCACGTGAAAACGGTCGTTGATTAAATGATAGCCGTGTAGGCGCACACTTTGCTCAGAGTTAAATTGGAAAATCTCTGAAATTATTGCTGTTAAGTCGTCATTATTATTTTTGTAACTTAGATCGGCCCTGAGAGGGGTGAGCTCGTGCTTCAGAACAGATGGGGGGAAGCTAGGCAAAGTGACAGAGAGGGAAAAGGCCCCAGGCACAAACTCCTAACTAATTTGTAGAAAAGTGTCAAAATTCGCCATCCAGTCTGTTCACCGAGCCTATGCCACAAAATAATTCTTAGATATTTTAAAAACATTTTTATGGCTAATCAAACATAGATCCTATCATTTGTCGCATCACTCCGAGAGCGAATTAGGATTGTTAAAATGTTTCTTTAGATTCTAGTTACAGAGAAATATAAATCTTTAAAATCTATCTTTGATTTATCTGTATATTTAATAATCTTTCATGTATAAAATCATGTATATGAAATTATATTTCAAATATCAACATAACAATCACAGAGAAATTATAAATGCGTTTATCAACTATAATGTGAATTCACAAATGACATAAGTACCGCCTTGGTAGTTATAGAACAATTATTTTTTCTCTCAATAAATTACTAAATGCATATTCAACAGCGGGTTTCCAAGAAGTTTACTGAACTTTGTACTCCAAGACTGTATAGCACTGAATTCGTTTAGAAATAGAATTTATAAATGTTTCCCGTCAGTTTGAAATACATGTAGTTGTAGATGACTTCGCAACTTAATCATAAACTTCACAACAGAAACTGGCGTGACGACGTAAAATAGCATGCAGTAATGTTTACAGAGTCAAAAGTCTTGTTTGCTGAACCAAAATTTTATTGCCAGGCCATTTAAATATTTAAACATAATTCTATGAATATTTGTAAAATCATGGACTCTTGACTCGTTTTCTAAATATGACAACGATTCGTTACCAGCAGGCATGAACGTGGTGTAGAGAGCGGGGTTATCACCATTTACATCAACGCAATCTACGATTAAGGTAAAGGCCAAGTTTTATCGCTGCAGATAAATATTACCGTAAGAGCTGATTCTCATCTTGATAAATGATTTGTGTCAATTTTACGGATAAAAGGATAGAATAGCTGACGGGGAAACTTCATGGACGAAAGCCGTAGCCAAGATTTTCCCGTCGAAAGCGCTCCCAGCAAAGAGTATTGCCTTTGATATCAAGTGTTTGTATGGTAGCTTCTAAGCGTCTTCATTAAGATGTTTAATTGTTGCGGTTGAAACACTTAACGGACACTTAATCAACACTTTACGGCAAGCATTTAACAACAGAGAGGAGATATCCTGCGCAAATATTGGGAGAATTTGGGGGTTTGGACACCAAGATTGATGACATTTAAGGAACATCAGATAACAACATTATATTAAATCTAACATAAATCGCAATTTATCAGACCATGATATATAATATATAAAATATATGAAACGTATTATTTATTTTGGTAAGCATTAATCCTTAAATTTAAGATTATAAAACACTAATATACAAGTCTAACTCATTCTGTAATACAGTTTGCCATAAAAAAAATACAATACATTAATTGTTCTAGTTGTAACGACAGGTATATATCATGGGTTTATCACAGTAACGTATTCTTGTACGAATAAGTTATAGCATTTAATGTGTATAAAGAGAAAGAGTGTTATGCGTATGGCTATTTCAATAATAAGACACGTTATTTATGAGAAATGTTCTATCTTGTTTCCACTTTGCCCCTAAAATCAATTAGGCAATCGGAGGTAAACCCTTCATTAATCTGGTTGACAAGGCGTAAGACTGGGAGAACTACGGCGAGATAGTGGAATTAATATACACATATTTTACACGGCACGACTCAGTGCATAAGTGGTCAAGGAGGCGAAAGTATGGAGTTAACGGAGTATAAAGTCCCATCACTCGAGCCAAGCTGGCACTGTACATATTTCCCTGCAAGTTGACGCAGATCGACATATTAGATGCAGAGTGATCAGCAACCCAGGCAGAGTACGTACCTTATGAGTAATGCGACGTCGTATTCCTTGGCTGACTAAACACCCGTCTCGAGATCTTACAGTCGTCCTGGCAAGTGGAAAATCGCTGACTTATTCGCCAGAAAACACAATTTTGACAGCGGGTTGTAAAACGCAGAATGTTACATAGCACATATAGATAGATCCCTTGTTGTAGAGCGGCTGTTGGGAGTCGTACAGCGGGGAAGTGCGAGTCCAGTCAACTGTCAACACGGAAAAAACCGAGGGGAACTGAATCGGAAGAGAATTCAAGTGTTAAACTCTAATGCCAACCAAGCGGTATAGCCATCAGTTATGGCCCAGCCACTAAACCAGGGGATAGTCTTTCGTTTCAACGAGTCTTCGGCTAAATTCTAAAAAGCATGTTTAATAAAATCATGCTATGGGCGGAGCTATTGTTGCCTCGCGTGCAACAACGGTTCCGATGATTATGGGCGTTACTGTGAGCTGATAGCTAGCGAGGTTCGAGTGACACAAGACCCTGCGCAGCGCTTTTGTCGAATCACATAAACGGTCTAACGATCCGTAGGCTAATTAGCATAAATGGGCGGAGCGTATTCGACCAATGACGGCGCGTCGTGTCGGATTTTATCGCCATGAGTGCGATCTGGTTTCAGGCAATAGAATCCAACTGCCAATCATTTGTTGGAGATAATAGGTGCATCTAAAGACTGATGATGATGAGATCACTGAATGTCATTGTCACAAACATTACAATAAACATTAATAGAAGGGTAACACTAATAGCAAGACCAGTTTTAGACCCAGACTCGGTTACTCCCAATCTGGGTCGTGTTCAATAGATACTAAAACTGGCGTAACTGAAGAGGGACGGGGGACAAGAATAGACGTGTTTATATGTTAACACTGTAGCTAAAGAAGGCTCTCTCGCGTGCTTTTCTTGCACAATGGACTCCTTATAGGGAGCTGGAGAAGACCCTGAGGGAGAGGAAGGAAAACAGGGGTTTTGTTGAAGCATGTGAAACAGCAGAGAACCCCTGAAAATCTGGCAGGCAAATCTCGCTTGCATGTAATCTCCTAACCGCAATATTGCCTGGGCAGGAAAATCCAGGCTTTAAGAACATGTTACTCTGCTATTAAACTATCCACACCGAGGTCTCAAGGCAGCTCCATGCTGTTATAATAGCCAGGTTATGTCCAGTTGGAGACGATTCAACCCTCTAATTACTAGTGTGAGGCTCGAACTCGTCCATTAACTATCCACCCGCCGCTGACAGCCAACAGATCGGAATCGGCATGCGCTGCCCCACAGATTCCTACATCTTGGATACACTGGAATCCCTTTATCTCTTGAACCTTCAACATCATGTGAATGTACGGAATATTACTTTACAGCGACACACCTGACTAATACGTACATTTATTCACCCAGGCGCACAAAACATTTTGTCCGAAAAATATATTTTTATTTTCAAACGCAATTATATTGTGTTAAAACGAATATAGACCATAACACATTGGCGTATTTGGTAGTATCGATTGGTCTGATATTCGGTGACACTAGGAAATGATTAAATATTTGGGATTACACCTCCTTTAACAGTAGCGTTTTGCTACTGTTTGTGTTGGACTCTGAACGGGGCTCGATTCCGCGTCCTCAGGCTCAGACACCAACAATTTCATTGTCGTCATCAAATTGTTATGTTGTAAACCATACGTTTCATTACAACATTCAGCTTTCAACTCTTTAGAATTTATTTTTAAAAAAATAGTAAGATCTTTTGTTAAGTGTCATATTCATCTCAAATATTCAGCGACAGTTTAGGAAATGATAACATAAAAGTGTTTGTTTTATTGGGATTACTCTTTCCAGATAAATGGCTATTCTACTACTGTTTTTGATAGAGCTCCAAACCAAGACAGTAGCACAAAGATAT
Source organism: Diodora aspera (assembly GCA_031471655.1). NCBI lineage: Eukaryota > Metazoa > Mollusca > Gastropoda > Lepetellida > Fissurellidae > Diodora > Diodora aspera. Next base: position 18,894 of record JAUELE010217973.1, on the reverse strand, counting down.
AACATCCATGCTTCGAAAATATAAGGTGTGTTCCATGTGTCAGTAAACCCAACCAGAGTGTAACTATCTTTATCTTTAAATATAAACTTATTTATCCATCATCCCCAACCAGAGTGTAACTATCTTTATCTTTAAATATAAACTCATTTATCGATCATCCCCAACCAGAGTGTAACTATCTTTATCTTTAAATATAAACTCATTTATCCATCATCCCCCAAAAACAACAAAAAAACAATAAGAGAATATGCACAAAGAGTCCCATAATCAGTCGAACTGGCAACTTTAACACAGCGATGCGATCGACCATTTTAACAGTTTAATTGCCATAGTCGTTATTATGCTTGTTTTATCTGCTTTTTATGGGTGAATATCACATAAATATCACACATCTGTTGCCTGAGTCCATTTGGATGTGTATATCAAACACGGGTATCTCTTGGAAGTGGACATGGAATTTACATAAATTGCAAATGGTCACTTATCGTAATGTCCAACTTCTTGCTCGTGTGCATTATTTATAATCAATGTACCGTGTGAAGATTGGTTTTAATCTATGAGAATATTTAGATACTGAGTACTGATAATTTTAACTTTATGTCTTATCAGTCAGTAATTTATCATTTTGATGAATTCAGTTCTCACACATTAACATATATCACGACGACAAAACATTATTTTGCATTATTACTAAATGTCATTTTGTATTATTATTATTAAATACTGTTTTGTATTTCAGTACATACACGGTTGACTAAAACGTCTGGTTAATATGCAAAAATATTAACGATTCGACAGGCTGTGAAAATGATGGCATAGTGGTTTGTGTTTATTTTATCAAAGGCAACTATAGTACTCATTTTCCGCTTTCAGACAACATGCTATAGATTTGATTTTTGAAAAACAAAGGACTATCGAAAATCCATAATGTTCAAATTAATGTTCGCTTAGAAGTGTATAATTTTAATGCATGCAGATCAAGAAACAATTACTAGTATATAAGCCTCGCACTCAACAATTATATGCATTTCAAAAGGGTAGATGAATAGAATAGATTTGAAATGAATAGATTTGGACAGCTGTTTATCTGAAAATGCATCATTAAAAAGGTTTACATATACTGAACATATAACATTTAGATACAACATACACTTCATGGTAATTCGATAAAACATTTAGAGAGGTTAGTAAGAAAATGAACATCTTTCGCAGACGCGTAAATTTACTTCAAAAGGGATGCACATAAATTTATTGTACACTTCGATGGTAACTGATTGTACATTCCGACGGGGATGATGTAAGTTTCCGAACTGAAATAAAACGAACTGGATTTCATATCCCAGTTTAGATAGCCGGGCTAGGTCCGTAGATGATCGATATCCTGCTCATCAATCAACAATTTTGACATCTGCCAATCAAAAAGCCAATAATTAACAAATATTTAATAATTACCATAATCCCGCCCATCCTCGTCATCCACTATCTGCTACGCCCCTGACGTCCCATATACGGCGCCTCCACGCCAGAGGCCCAGCTACACCGTCTCTAACGCCATTGTCTGCTAAACGTAGCAACAAAATGACTTGGAAATATCGTGTTTTACGCAACTACTAATCTGAACAATGACATAAACAGGCCTGGTTGGTTTTCTACGCATACTTTGCTGATGACCGTATGATGTTTAATGTTTTGTCATCAACAACATCTAACTCTCTGTAATACGGAGCAGCTAAGGAGAGACAAGGTTGAACTGAGTGCAAAGTGAGTTAAGTAATAGCGCTGCTGCATCTAATGTATATATTTTAGGATATAAACTTTATAACCTGGCCATCAGCCGCTTTTAAAAGCAAACAGGTTGACCCTATCTGCCATCGAATACTATCATCTTTCTTACGTGCACCGTTTGGCCTTTTCTGGGAATGAAAATAAAAAATGGGCAGGTAGCCCTGAAGTCGATATAAATATCGGTTATGTACCGGCTTCAGTTCTGTTTATAAATTTTGGTTATTTACCGGCTCCAGTTCTGTTTATAAATATCGGTTATGTACCGACACCAGTTCTGGTTATGTACCGACTCCAGTTCTGTTTATAAATATCGGTTATGTACCGACTCCAGTTCTGTTTATAAATAACGGTCATGTACCGACTCACAATCTGTTTATAAATATTGGTTTTGTACCGACTCCAGTTCTGTTTATAAATATCGGTTATGTACCGACTCCAGATCTATTTATAAATATCGGTTTTGTACCGACTCCAGTTCTGTCAGATGGGCCGCTCCAGATCTGTTTAAGCGCATTCCCGCACCAAGCCCACCTCGCCTAAAGTATTCAGAAATAATCATATCGAATAAAATATTCAAAAATCAAGTAAGCAAAGGGATGGTTTTAGTTCGTATTTCAAATATCACAAGACAAATTAAAAACATTGTTGATACGTTCAATAGAGAGTATTTTGTACGTGGACCCATGACCTTTATACTGAAATAAATGAACTTGAACTTGACGTGCAGGAAATACGGCTAAATTTAGATACAAATAACATACATCTGGAACACATTTATTTTATGTATATATATATTAATGATTGATGTAACACTGTGGTTTGACTTACAATATCCGTTTTACCAGACTTTTACGTTTTGAGCGTTGCACGAAAAAGGAGACGTTATAGTTGCTTTGCTACGCAATTATATCCGTACAATCGTCAATCTATAAATTAATGTCATATAATTGTTTTTTTTATTGTTAAGATGGTTTCTCAGTTTTAATCATAGGAAATAACAAACAAACAAACAAACAAATAAATCGTACTTAGTGACTCGTATGGTTTAACCTATGTCGCAATAATTAGATGGGGATCAACGAGCCAATTAGATTTAACTACATATCTCTGAACTTGAAATCCCTCTGCGAGGTTGGCGGAAATACTTTATTACAACGATCGCCAAGTATTACAAAACCTCGCCAGTTTATCAAAGATAAAATGGCAACAATTTTCCTTGGCTCAAGCGAGGATTTAAAGCGTATTTTCATCTTTCGTTTGGTTATGAAAGCGGTGCATCGGACCCCGCCGCCTACAGCGCCTTCCTTTGGTCGCTAAGAATCACGGCTCTATTTGTCTAAGATCAAATATCTTAAGTGATCTTCTTTTATGCCCCTTCTACATATCCGCTGCTTCAGAATTAGCTTGGTAAACGTTTAAGCCAATCATCTCATAATGGAATCCAGAGAGCCACAAACAAAACCAGTTATTGAAGAAGTGTTAAGTTCGAGCAAATCTCCTCCCATGCAGTTTGTTTTGCTTGAAGACCATGTGTGCAAACAGTGTAGACAAAGTAACCAGTGGTTCTAACGTGGCTGTGCAAACACAAGTTCCCCGCTACTCGTTGTGGTTGGGGTATTGGCTCCTTTGTAAAACTGCTTGCAGTTAAGCACGAGAGACGTAGAAGCATGTTGAAAGGAAGAAAAGTTGGGTTGGTGTAGTTAAAGAACTGTTGTTGCGAGTGCCTAAGACAAACTCTTAAAGTAGCTCTATTTACGAAATTATAGATTAAAATTAGTCCATAAAACATTTAATGTTATTTCCCTGCACGTTTCTTCAATTTCATGGAACAGCATGTAGTCTAGACTTGCTTAACTTGAGCTAGACTGACCCAGGCCCCTGAAAAAATACAGTCATGGGAAAGGACTAACGAAATTAGTCAATAAAGGAAACTGGCGGACTATTACGATGATAGGAAACCCCCAAACTCTTAAAGTTTGTTCCTTCAAGCCTACCATCAACACAGAAAATGAACAAACTGCTTTGTGAATTTCGATGGGAGTCTGTCTGAACGATTGATTCCTTCAGCATGCGAGACACACTCTGGTTAAAAAGCATACACAACTACCACTAGACGAAACTTGCAAGATGACATTAATCTTAAGATTCTGGAATCTGTGCATAGGTTCTTTTTTAAGTAAACGTTTTCATTAAACGTCGTTTTATGTCTTCCGGGTTTCTTTCCTCTTGCATGTGAACTTTTAAGTTTGTACTGATGTCTTACAAACATTGCTTATATATACATGTATATACATGTATATCTATATATGTACGATATTATATTAACCACTGTATGTATAGCACACACTCTGTATTGCGAAATGTCTAAAATAGGCATTTAATGCCTGCTGACCAATCGCATTCACTTTTTGTGAATAAAAACTGTTTAAACCAAACTTGCTAGTAGTAGTAGTTACTTCTGCAGCTACTACTGCTACTCCCACTAGTATACGAGCAATAACAATAACAGCAATTATAGACAAGGTAAAGTATATTTCCGAGGCTGCAGTCAGTGGCGATGAAGAAGATCCAACACACCGCCAGGATATTAATGCTTATACCCAACATACTCCAGTCCTCGCCTCGGCGGCAGAATGTTGAGTGTGTGCTGAGTGTGTAAGTATTGTTGTAACTTCTCGGATAAAGACTCCTTACATGCGTGTGAAGGATCTGTTATCGCTTAGTTAACACAAATATATACCAGCCAACTGTCACTCCATTGTAGCCTTCAAAGAAGATTTACAGGTTTGTAATCCGTCTCCGTGTTCAGACCTATTGTAGGAAGTCTTCAAACACTATCACAAATGTGTCAGGTAGTTGTTATTTGCTATAGATTCACAGTATGGTGAGATTTGTTTCTGCTAGGGTGTATACTAGTATTTTTTCTCTATAGAGCTGGCGAGATGCGAGTCACATTTTACAGATTCAATATTTTTATTGATTAAATAAATCTTCATTATTCGATGTTACAGCAATACTGGAAAAGTGTTTTCATACGAAAGTTTGTGTGGCCAAAGTACCAGCACGTATGAAAGACGCGGTCTTCATGTTTGTTAAAGTATTTCAATTTCCGTTCTGTGTGTCTTCCTTCTACAGTTACCTCGCTTTACTTATTGTTGTATATGTTTCTAAAAACAATTATTTAAAACCTAACGACATCAAACAATTGTAGGGTGGATGGGTATGGATGAACCGCATACAAATCGGATTTTCTTTCATTCGTTGTGACATAAATTAGTATTTATGCTCATGCGATGAATTGTTTAACACACTATTATACGTGTACTAACGCATGTGCATTTTGAAGGTCTAATATGAGAGACCGTTATGATAGAGAGTGGGGGAGGTACACAAAAGCTCTCTTCTAAATATTTTTCCAAATAACCACAGCATTTGAACTAGAAAGAGGAAACGTGCAACTGTCTTTTTAAAGAGAAACTGGAGGCGGCCATGGCAGAGGGTGTGTTGATAAAATCGCACTTCTACGCTTTCTGGAAGTGCTCAAATACACATGTCAACGACCCAAGGTAGAATTACTAATAACCGACTGCAATTAGCAATTTTAGTCAAAAGTGCAGTTTCTTGATCTTTCTGATAGCCGGCAAAAATCTTCATCCCAGCCCAACTGGAGTTTAACCCTTGCTTCTGGTATCCAGCCCAGTCTAAACACGATCGGACTTCTGACAATATATCGAATGTCCTGGATTTTTTTAACAAGGAGGTGATAGACGACGAGTTGGTGAACTACCCGCCTGCATTCCGCCCACCACAGCGCCTGGACTGATTCGAGTCATTACTGAATGCCCTGCAGAGAAGAGCTCGAGTAATGACTGTCATAGGGACACCGAAATTCCGAGGACAAAACCATTGTGGGCTGAACGGGAAACGGGTCCGATTTTGAGCCCGGAATCAAACTGTACGAAGCAACAGCAAAGTTACAGGATCGGGTTTCCTGACCTAGTCCTGAGTTGTAATTAGTGGTCTTAATACGCAAATAATGAATTCAGGATGCTTCCTTTTAAGTTGCCGCTTGCCGCAGCAGGATTTCCTCCAGTTGGCCTGAAGGTAAGGGAGAATCACCTCCCCTGTATCCTGGTCCAGCCTCTTACTACCCCTGACTGAGCCTTATCTCTTGTGCTCGCCACAACCATCGTTTCTCAGAGAAAGGAGTCCCAAGCCACTGCCACTCTTTTGATAAGCGACAAATCCGTTTAATTGGTATTTTATGAGTCTATTTAGTTTTTCACAGCTGAGCTTTGAAATGTGACAGTTGCTTAGCATTCGGCTTGAGAAGGTTGGCGTAAGTCAATTTCTTTTCAAATCACAACTGTTGCGGTATTGTGATTATGGAAAAAAACTTTCTCATTTCGCGAGTAGGAGAGGTCTTCGGGCCCTTTAGGGTCTGGGTTACCCTGCTGAAATGGTCTTTTGCAACCTCTGACTAGGAGTAAAAGAAGGAGATTTGCCCTATCTTGACTCTCAATGCGAACAGAGCAATATGACTTGTATGGCGAACACTGGGATTTCTTTGCCGTGTCTGCGAGGTGAGTGGCTTCCATTTAAAACGGGACTTGAAAACATCTAGACTGGCGTCATGCTACCGTTTCATCTTCAATACCAACCGTGTCGAAACTGGGACTGTTCTATAGCCGAACAATAATACGTCGGACTTACGTCTATGCCGGGTCGTCTGCTCATGAAATGGCAGACGACAGGCGACAGATGCTTTCAATCGCAAGAAAAGGACGTAGGCGAGTTTCTTGTCAGGACGGGGAAGACATGGTGCGGAATTTAGCCTTTTCGTCGATCAAAGAAACTAAAGCAGTGTTAAAGACTGGCCCGACTCAAGGAAAGGTTGGACTCAAACACTGTTCACCACTGAAGCTAGATCTTGGGGACGTCCACTTCTTGAGCACTCGGACAGAACTAACTCTTCATTGTATCTGTTTTGTACCGAAGTGTGTATTGATATTAATATATCTATTCTCAGTCAGTATAATACCTGTTATTAACCACACCTACCTGAAACTAATTTTATGAAGTCATCCACTCTACAAGTCAGACGGTTTCTCTGGGAGATTTGTCAAAATATTAAGTATGATTAAACCGTAATTGACTATTAAATCCAAATCTTAACAGTTAAGTATGCATTCAGAATATCAGCAATGATTGCAGTTTTCGTTAAAATTAGTATTTCACAGTTTTTGATAACTATCTCGTGACTGAACGCCGACAAAAGTAAAAGGCGAATAGTTTAAATTTGAAGTAGAAATAAACTACTACTCTCGTCATTATCTAATCTCAAAGTATGTTCTATGTTCATTTCCAGAACCACAAAAGTCCAAGATTCAAGACCTGACACAGAGAATTGTACCGATTGTAAAGGGATGATTAAAACAATGGTCTCTCTCAAATAACGTACATTCATTCACACTCATGTTACCTTCAGATAAACTCTCAAGTAAATGAAGAATTAAAGAATGGGTGGACGCTATTTGCATGAAATTGAGTGTATCTTATGCACACTGATAATGGGCCTGTAAACCCGCGACAACATGATTTTAGTCATTTGACAGTCAACACCATAAAGCAACCGCTCGTTCGATTCACCAGTCGTTCTTATATTCGTCATTTAACTACCATTTCATCACGTGACTTGAGTGTATGTTCAGAGTTATTTACCTGTATTAAAACAGTCTTATAAGTAAATATTTTAGTTCTCGTCAATATTAAATGTTGTCCCAGAAACTTTATTTACCATACCAACTACGTATATTTGTTTTTAGGAAATAACAGTACAAAGTTCTCTGAGGGCATACCAACAACAATGTCATTTCAGGTTGTCAGTTAACCCTTTCTACAAAACTGAGAGTCTCGAGCCGTTTGAATGAACTCCTCATTGTCACAATCAAGTGCACCTCGATAGGCTTAAACAAAAGCACGAGAGTTATCTCCCTTTAATTACCAATGTCAAGTGCCGCTAGGGACGACAGAAGCCATTGGAGATTTAGAAGGCACTTTAATTGTTTGTTGCAACAAGGAGTTGAAGTAAATAACTATGAAGTATTACTGAAGGTCAATTTAGTGTTTAATCGTTAAGCATGGCGTAAATCCAGTCAGTGTGCTGCTAAGAAGCTTATCTTCAAATGGTGCCGCCATCACGGTACTTAACCAGAAACCATGGGCTCTTATCCCTGGACAGAGACGCGCGTTAATCTCTGAGGTAACTGGCCACACTCCGAAAATGTTACATAGCTAAAGCAAAAGTGACTGTATATTAGACACCCGCTGTTACAAAACACCTGATGTAACTTTCTGTTCAGACATTCCCAACAGGGATCAACATGGAAACATTACCTTTGAAGGTTAGAGATAATTCAGCATGCAGGAGTTGATTACATTTAAGTCAACGTTGTAGTGCATGTTTTAGAATTTAACTGAACATGTCTATTTGCAATGACATTTTATATTGCAACAAAAGTTGTCAAGCCTGTCATGTAAATGTACTGAAGTCAGTTGCTTGGTGCTAATAGACTTTGCGTCTTTGATAGGCATTCCGTTGAAGTTAAGAAGAATAAGAAACATGGCGGTTGATTTATGAAGAAGTCGTCATCCATACATCAACCTGGATGTTTCTTACATTCAATGTCATTAATCTTTCAACTTCCTGAGGAACATACGTACCAATAACAGTTAAATAAGCACTTTGACTTTGAATTTAATAGACATAATGTCTACTGCTTTCTATTAATACTACATTAATGGAAGAAGTGTAGTAACTATCATTCTGCATCAACGCCGCATATAAATTTGATATAAAACAGGCAAACGCCATCAGTTGTATTTATCAGAGAACGTTTGCGTTGAAGGTATACGGTGCTTCCATGAAATTATGGTGCACATAGATTTACACTTACATACTCCTGTCTTTAAACTCACATCATTGGGTTGCTTTCACTGCTTTAAACCATAGAATGTTTCATTACATCAGAACATCACCAAGAAAATAAACTTTGCGTTCAAGACAAACATTAAGTACATTAATAGAAGCCTATCTTTGGTGGCTATCTCATCACATCTCCGTCTGTTGAAGCATCGTTTGTCGGCCTCTCTCAGCACTTTGATTAAGTCTCTAATGAATGATGGACTTGGTGGATCTCAATCTTTATCGGTTACTGTTCTGTTTATCTTTTTGGTTAATTGATAGAGCTCTTTGACAGAACACGTTTCTGGCGACAGAATTTTTAACCTGGTCCGTTGAAATGATCTCTTTCATTAGTCCTGCTGTGGAATTGCACAGGGCTGTCAGACACTATAGAAGAATGCTACGTGAAATTAATTTCATTCAGATTTTGCCATTCAATCTTAGTCTTCTCTTTTACTATGACCCATCATTAACATTCCATTTTGCCGCAGACAATCTAAATGCCAAGTCACTTCGTTACTTTTCGCCAGGGTTTCTGATCATTTCTTCTATAGATGTTTTCTAATCGAGTTGACTGAGTAACATAACTGAAGATTGGAAATATTTAAGTACAAACAACATTGTTGTCTTTGAAAACCACAGTTAGTCGTGAGACAGAGGCAAGTCAGTCATTGAAGCATGTTCTAAGTCTCCTTGAGATTGTTAGAAAATACTTTGTAGACTCTCAGAGGCACTGTCTATTATCTCCTGTTACCATGGAAACTGTAATGAGATGATTTCATGTGAGGGAATAACGCTTGATATGAAGACTTAGATCATAAGTGACTTCGTGGTCAGCACTCCGACCTTCCAGCTCATTACCTCCGTACTCACTTCAACACGCCAGTACCTAAATCAAGAAAAGTCAAGCGTATAAAAATGAAAAGGGCATTCTCCTGAACCAGGCCTTTGTTTTTGTTAAACATTGTACTAAGTTCTAAGGAATATTGTTTCTGGCTTATGTACATGCTTTTCAAACGTATTTCGCCTTTAAACCAAGCCGATTTCGATGTACATTTCGTCACACATTATTTATGCAAATGCAGTTGTCATATAATATTGGAGTGTTGTTTATGTGAGTTTATAATTTTTAGAAACTCCTAAAGATGGTATTATGTACGAATACACCATACAAATACACCATCATGATATATAACAAATTAAATTTTAAATGTTTTAATTTTCTGGGAAACATATAAATTAATTCTTTTTATCATCGTCAGGATTTCGTTCAAGCTCCCATAGAAAAAAGCTTTATGCGTTAGAGATATATATATAGCACGTTTGTCAAACACTAAAGTGCACGGTTTTGAAATTTTACGGATATATTTTGCATGGTTTAAACAATATGTATTAAAAATACAATATGCTTAATGTACATGTTCTAAACGCTGCATGGTCCAGAACACTACCTCGTACCATCCACACTTGGGACCAATACATCTCTTCAAATCTAAATAATATATTCCTGTATGTAACGGTGGTTTTCATACTTGTATGAATATATATATATATCCTTCTACTTTTACATCCATGTTTTGAGGAGACGGCATGTATGATAAGTGTGTTGCCCCCTGTTGATTTGATCTGATCAACAAAATGTTTAAAATTTAAATCTAAATAAAATGATAACACCAGTTCAAAATATCTGTAAATTGTGTTAGACATATATATTCATTAAAGGTAATATACCAACATGTTCATATTTAGGATTTTATTTATATTAATATATATATAACAAAAGAAAAATCGAGAATTCCACAGATGTTCTTTATGTCATATCAGTATTATAACAAGTACTTTCACCGTTTCCAACGGCTCTTCGTGTGTTGAGATGAGATATATATTATATAAAACCACGTTGTTCGTACAGTATAGTTAAACTAAATCATAACTCTAGATGCCAGTATGATGGTGAGTTTGGCATACATGTACAGTATGTTTACAGGTATGTTACACTATCAATCATGTTATACTATCAATAACATTTCAAAGATGCGGCTTTCCTGACTACGTAAAACAATACTAAAAGACGAACAATTTTTCTCATTTGCATTTGTATTTGACATGAATACGCTATATCTTACCATACATTTTCTTACGCAATGTTCTTGCACTGTGGGCCTATCTATATTTTATTACAAGTCTATTCAAAAAGACTGCATGTTATCAAGACCGCCTATAATGACGTTACACTAAATATTTATCCAATACTTTTATCTATTTGATTTGATTTTTCTCTCATTAATCTTATTCTGACTCCGTCGAATCAAATTGTCTCCCCTGATCTCATATCCCATGATTCTGCTTGGTTAGATTTCCAACTTTTTCTCAAAGGCCGCAGGGTCCAAGTCGCATCTAACTAATAACTTTCCTCATTTGGAGTATTTTATGGCAGAGAAATTGATTTACGGACAGGGTTATTAAAACTGATGGCAAAGTCCACGTCGATTGCAACTGACTTTGATATTTTATTTTTAAATTTTGAAATTTATGTAAAGTGTATCAATATTTGTCTCCGGTGATTTCGGGCGAAGTGCCGATTCTTTTCTTGTGACTGAAGATAAATTACCCCGATTTGGGTAAAGTGAAATTCTTGTAAAAGGTATTTTATACTTTACAAAATGCTGATGGAGTGTTGCTGTGTTAGAATTCTAAACATGTGACCGGGTACTTTAACATGTGTCCCAAAACTCCATTTAGTAGAATATTCCTAACCCGATAACACACATGAAACTTATATGCCTTAAACCAGCTTGATGCAGCTGTTAAACATAAACGAATAACCGGGCAACCATATACATGTACACGTATACTGTCAACCAATTCAGGTGGACATTTTGAACCTTAGCTTTATTTTAATAAATTAACGCTGAAACATTGTATACTGGTTGGTTTGGGGAATAATAAAAAGGGCAAACACAAGGTGATGCAAACTTCCTACTTCGAAGATATGAGCATTTGTAGACATGTCAAAACTGATATACACAATTTTTAATCACCATTAAATGTCAACAGAAACGTTCGCAAAAAGTATCAGGGATAAAATGTTCATGACAAAACCCTGTTTCGGTATACATTCGTCAGTTTAGTAGGAAACAAGGCTCCAAATATGTACATTTTTGTATCTCCATAGAGAAAAATGCACTGTTTTACAGTATAGAAGAGATTTTAAACTGTAAAATGACCTAATAATCTCCCTCATTGCCAAATAACAACAATGCAACTTTTTATCACGAGGAATAAATAAAGACGAATGAAAAATTACCCAAACGTGATAACACATGTTAGTTCAAAATGAAACGAAGAAGTTTAAGATTAATCGATGACGATAGATAAAAACTCAACACTCGACGATAGCTCGAGGAAAGAACTGTTTGATAATGGAAGAACGACTGAACAAGTCTATACTGATCGAACTCGGTCAGACGTAATGATTTTTGCACGTGCTTCGCGACCTATAACTCGAGGCATAGCGCGTTTTGGCTAATAATTTTAAGGATGTGTCGATGTTTTGATGAAATGGACCCCCCTCTCCCATAAGAACAGTAAGTATTTACTGTAAGAAGGTTGAAGTTTATAAAGAGAGGCGAGAAATTGGAATTTTAATCCTCTGAAATTTGAAATATTATTTTTAACTTTATGTACAAATACTTGTTGACAGTAGTCTTGCTCAACCACAGACGTGCCAGGTTGAGAGAATTAGTGTTTGTTGATCTGGATAAGGAAAACATTGATCAGTTACTTTAGAGAACACATCTTACAACAGAAACCAAAGCCAATAACACGCCAATAACACTCCAATCAAACTCAAAATGCCAAAATACCAGGCCTGCTTTTACTCTTATAAGTGATGTCTGTTGTACTGTTTTCACTTTTGCTTGTTTCAGGTTGAATTTCCAATTTAGGGTCATACATCAGGAATGTCAAGTAAAGCTCATTTCATTCGTTAAATAAGGAGAAATTTGTTTTTCAGAATTGTTTTGTGGGGTTCAGCTGTGTTTTACTTAATATTCTAGGGTGTTCAGTTTGAACACATTCATGGAACAACAAATAGCAAAAATCCAACTTCGAAGAGAGAAACAAATGAGATATTTTCTAGTTACTGTTGCTTCTGACCACTCTATCACAAACATTGCCAGGATGCAAGTTGTTTTCTCTCTCTCTGGAATATACATCAGAATATCTGAAGTTGAGTTTTGGACATCTTGTCGAATGTACCACTGTCTGGGCTCCACTCGTCTACACATAGACCTAATGGTTTGAACATCTTAAAATTGTTTTAGACTTCTCCGTATTGGCTAATAATTTATTTCTTTGGGCGATATGAATGAAGCATCCCTCAAAGAGACAGTGGCCGTGTTGGTGACGCGGCAGTGCTGGCTAGCAACCACTCATCTCGGGTGAGAAATGAGCGCATAAACCGGCTATCAATTACACTTGCTCAGTTCTACTGGCCCGATGAAAAATTTCTCCGAAAAGAAATGAGAGCTATGCGCCCAAGGTGATTATTTTATTATCGCTTGTGTCACATTAAAAAAGCTCAAAACGAAGATAGATTGCCGAAGCCGAAAAAAGACGCGGCATCGGAATAGCCAACTTCGGGCTTCTAACGTGCAAGAGGGTTCACAGAATAATGACCGTGGCGGACCGGTGCTTGAGCAACTTCACCAAACTCACTGATGCGTACAACGTACGTGCAGACCAAGGGCCAACGAATATCAATCTCTTTCATTACGAGCAAAATTTTCCGTCTTATTAGAGACGGGCTTGGAATTAAATTGTCTCTGCCGTGCGGAAAATTTTGGCCCTGCGTCCTTCCCCACCAGACTAGTTTCCGCAATTTTCCAAAATTCAATTTTCAGTTTAATCACCATCTTCGACATGAAAACGCATTCTTAGTGTGTTTGATCTCATATCAGTGCCGGGAAAGAAACGGAGTCCGAAAATTTAATTTTGGACATTGGGTACAACAAGGAAACTAATTTAGCACCCGACCCTTAACGTATTTGCCCTTCGTAAAACACTCAGTTAGATATTTCATTACGGCCAAACTACCAACCAAGGATTCTTTTATGAGCTTACAACGCCAGGCATGCTAAGCCTGGACAATTAGAAACATATAACATTGGAATCAGCCCTGACATTTCATAACCCTGCCTGATATTGAAGCCCATTGGTTCAACTCGAAAAACAAACAATTTAAAAGCTATTGTTTTACGGTCTTTCGAATTATTGGCAGGACGGGTCTCCAAGTCATTCCGCGGAGTCTGGGAATGTAATGTGATACAGCAACCGATCAGGCAATTTCCTTGGGCAGTTTATGAATTCTATTGACGTTCAAATACCCGTAACAGATCAAGTAATGATGCTGGGGTACGACATCCGGGCATTTGGTTTCAATCTGGAGGACCTTCCAGAGGTCAGTGACAAATTTTGTGAAATCAAAGCAGGTCTTTGTCAGCAGAATTCGATCACCAGGGTCTCAACATTCCATGCTTGGCGTAAGATAATTAATCAAATAAGTAAGGCTTATCGTTTTAATAGTTCTGGTACAAAACAGTCTCCTTAATAATTATTTCCATTTCATTGGTGTGATGATGCTATATAGATTTCTAAGGACCATCATGAATGGACATGCACTTATCTGCACATATGTCTGTAGATGTTTCGCTATAAATCAGGTTTTTTATACTTAAAACATAATTTGTATTAAGCTGTTTGGGTTGAACTACGCTCCTGTCATACAAAGTAAACGCCACTACATAATGACGTAATCACCCAAGTACAGCATAGGATACATACTTCATTTTGGAGGTCAAATTCGGACTCTACAAATGTCACCATATGAAATATTGCAGTACCAGTATTATGTCTCAATCGTCAAGAACGCTTTCTTCAGAGACAACAAAACACGTGCTTGAAGCTGGATATAAAACAACACGTGCCTACTACCTGAGTGGATTGCCAATGAATATCGTCAAGTTTTATTGAATTCTTTCAGAAAATGACGTTTGATGTGTGCGTCCCGACAAGAGAAATACACGGCGCCTGTGTATGATCGACAGGGGATCCATACACATTTGTGTGACAATTCAGATTTCGGGCGATAAAAGGGAAACAACATAATTACTGTTTCCCACCATTGATTATGTCCTTATTTATTGCCTTGCAAGGCTTGTCTAGTGTTTTATTGTCCAACAATGCCGGGAAGGTCATTTTGTATTTTGTGACAGAAATGATCTCAACAACATAAATGCTAACCTTAGCCTTCTTTTGAAGGCGAGAATTCAATGCATGTTCGTTATTCAAAGCTGATTCAGCAAGGTCTACATGACCCAGTTGCCAGAATGATGTAACATTCTTACGTTTAGTATACACCTCCCAAGGAAAAGAGGTGGTGTTCTATTTACGGTATTCAGTTGTCAGAAACAATGTACATGTACATACTTTGATATCTTGTTTACGACAGATATTTGTCACTTTCATGACATCTCCATACGTATTGTCTATTCGATGAAATATATTAAACTAAAGTATATTAACTAAATACAATGGGAAAATAGAGAGCCAATGATTACATTGAAACTCACCAACAACATGTTCCACCATATTGTATGCATATTTATACTTGCAAACATGACGCAATGTGATCTGTTAAATCAACTGTGAGAGGTAATTTGGTGTAATAAATTATAGTTCATACTATTAATCTCCTGTATACTGACTAACAATCGTTTATCAGCATATACTGTGGAATGATAAATATTAGCTTGCTCCAAACCATGTATTATTTTCAAGCTATCACACAGATACAATAAGCCATGAACATGATTATATTGTTCCCTAGTAAGAAAATATGCTGTAAACTAAAAATGTGTTGAGATGAATGATTCATCTATATTTTCATTTTTTTTATTCATCAAAAAAGAGATACAATATAAGAACTAACAAGCATTTAAAACTTTACAGTTAAGAGTTATAAATAAATAAATAAATAAATAAATAAATAAATAAATAAATAAATAAATAAATAAATAAATAAATAAATAAATAAATAAGTGATACAAATAGGGTACTTCACCGGTCGACTTTGCTAAGGGTATTAAGTAGGTTAACTTAAGGAGGTATTCTTAACTACAAAGAGAACCCAATGGTTACAAAACACAACTGTTAATCCCCAAACCCCTGGCCCTCCTTCGCCACGTGCCGGGGCCCACTGACTGACCTTGACGCCAAGTCTACTTCAAACAAAGCCTTAATGAATGGTTAATTGGGGTTAATCACTCTGCATTAGTTTAGAAGTGGGACACGTCGAGATTTATTAAAGATTGGATCATATTGAGACGGTGTTGGCTTAATCCAATGGCTATAGACGTCACTGATAATTTCTTCCGTCACTATGGCGCGGCTTCCCTGCAGCTTTCGTTGCAAGTTTTCCTAATTTTCCGCGGAAAGCCAGCAAGTCTTGTAGAAGCTTTTAAAGTACTACCTTCTGGCTGCAATATGTGACAAGTGAAGAAGAAACATGGGTTCATCCATGTGCTATACATCGTCAGTGTTGTGTAATACTTGATTTAGCGCTGGAGCTAGGCAAACAAGAAGGAACTCGGATCTCCACTAGTGATTAAAGGATCCCCAACTTAACATGTTTCCTCTGAGAAAAAATAACATCCATGCGGACAGAAAACACAAACACGGACGAGATAAAAGAGAAATTGGTAATAGGACACAGAATATTTTTAAACTCGCTTGGGAGAACCAAGTGAATGTCTTTAAAGCTAACGTTATAATTCAAATTCTATTACACCTCCATCAATTCAATTTAATTTTGAAATAAAATACAGAAAATATGTAGTAAATGTCATGCCAAATATGTTTCACTTTTTAGGAAACGAGTAACATCTTTTTTCATTTTAAAATAATTCCTTTTTCAATTAAAATTTTAAAGAACTATCGCTATCGCGAAATATTATTTTTGACTCGATTGAAAATCTAAAGAATTTACTACAAATTATAATACAATGGACAAATGAGTATCCACTGGTAAAGGCGTTAAAGTTTCTAAATATTGGGATGCGACTAGATCAACAAAGAATTTTTACAGAATATTTTTCACATGTAAATTTCCAGTGATACAAAACGACATGTTATATTATATTATATTACATGCATATTATATTATAGACATATAATCCAAAATAGATATATTTCAAGGACATTTGTTGCAGCTATTCTACTTTTAATTTCAATTTCATTTGTCATTTAATATTCTTTTATAATCAAACAAAACGGAAAAATCTACTTACCGTTATCAGCCAAAATAAAATTCAAGAAATCGGTGAAGACCGAAAACCTTGGTATGCTCGTGGTTTCTCATGGAGATGTCCACAATGTCATTAATTTACAAAGTCAGGTTGCGGGTTGTTAGCTGTCCTCTATACCCCTTTCTTCTACTTTCTTTAGAACTTTCTTAATGATAGATATCCTTGTGGTTTATCTATACAACATAGTGTTCGCGGCAACTTCTCACAACTATCAGAGCTTCGTTAAACAATTTCTATTGTCCCAAACAGATTTCCACTGGCAATTTGAACCGAAAATGCTCAGACGCAGTGATGGAAAATTGGAGTGTTTTTGGTGAAATGCATTCATTAGAAAGGCAGCATTTATATCTGGTCACCCTTTCGTAAAATTCGCTTTGAAGCATCTCAGTGAGATGTTGGAGTCCTGAGCGCTGTCCTGCGGCGAGGAACAGTAGCTCCTCTGGCCGTCATCTTCTCATCCTGCCGAGAACCTTTGTCACAGGCGGTAGATCGCTGACACTTCTTTCTTAAAATACGAAATCGTTTGTTTGGGGCCATTAATTTATACCAAGCCCTTCCCATATCGTAGTTTTATCGCACATATTCTGAAAGTTGCCGGGCCCCAACAGCGATGAAGAAATGAGGCAAATTATAGCAGCGGCGTTTTGATCAGCCGTACGACACGGTGTTCTGATACACATAGACGTTCTCAAAAAGGGGAATATCATTAATTTACCTGTTTCATGTCTTGCTAACAATGCCGATGTCACTAATTTGTCAACTCATAGCCGATCTACCCTTTGACAAGTCTTGGCTATTCACAAGCCATGCTTTTTATCCTTTTAACAACTCTGTCGGCTTTATATTAATTTACCCACCGTAGCCATCACTTTTCCGAACGAAATATCGATTTTAAATAGTTTACGACCGTCGGAGAAATTGTAACAAATATCTGATTGTGTCTACAACTGAGCCAATATAACGCTAACACGACAATAAGAAACTCGCAGTGCAGTTGCATTATGATGTCAAACAGCTGTCAAATTATTAATATTAATGACAGACAAATCAAAACGAAATCTTAGGTGTTTGTGCGTGTAATGTGCTACATTGTAAGTGGCCATACTACTACCAAAACGTGTATTTTTGCTGTTGCTGTGTCATTGCCCACATAAAGATGTCAAAAGTAGTATGTAAGAGTAGTAGGCCTAGTTGTGGTTGTGATAGTAGTACCAGTTGTATCACTACTACTACTGATAATAATAACAAGGCATACACAAGATAAAATACCAAAAATAAAGATAGGATAATGAAACTGGATAACCTTCCAAACAATTTTCACAGACATTACAAGTGCATGTATCTTATGTTTTAAGCATAATATAATATTGGTACACTGAATATTATTGTTATCGTGACATTTCCTATTTCATGAAAGTTGGACACGTGCTCCCGAACGCCCAAATAGGTCTGGTGCTATCTGTGTGAGATAAATAAAGTGTATATCTAATAACATTACGCCGTATTCCCTTAGTCCCGGCAGATGCAAACGGATTTATTCTCTACTTTCAAGTAGAAGCCTCATTCTGAACCTTTCTCTGAGGGTTTGCCGACGTGTGTTCCGTTGCTTTCCGAATACGAGTCGACTTAAAATATTTGCGTAACGTGTAACGTTTCCGAAAGGGGTGGGGTGGGGGCGGGAAGATGTTTTTCTTCGAAACTATCTTTTCCACGAACAAACTATTTAGTTTTAAATATTATGTTTGATATTTAATTTAATTACAGTATTATTTAATGTAG